>APFE030134666.1:5053-20022 GCA_000404065.3 Pinus taeda
TTGCTGTACTATCACATGTGATGAACCTTAATGACTGAGCTGCTCTCATCTTCATGCTGCTCATCATGCTGCATCTTCCATGGTCTTATTCATCATCAAGCTGCCCATGCTCATGATCTCATTCATCATTATGCTGCCCATGCTCATATCATCATGCATCATTATGCTGCACATGGTCATATCATCATGTTGCTTATTATGCTGCCCATGATCTCATACATCATGCTGCCTTCCTTTGGAGACTGATGCTCCGGCTGTTTCGGCAGTTCCTGGTAGTTCCGGGTTTTCCGGCAGTTCCGACAGTTCTGGCATTTCCGGCTTTTTTGGCTTGTCTGGCTTTTCTGGCGTTTTCGGCTTTTTCGGCAGTTCCAGCTTTTCCGGCAGTTCCGGCTTTTCTGGCTTTTTCGGTATTTCCGGCTTTTCTGGCGTTTCCGACGTTTCTGGCTTTTCCTGCAGTGCCAGCTTTTCCGGTAGTTCTAGCTTTTTTGGCTTTTCTTGCAGTTTTGGATTTTCAGGCTATTCCGGCTTTTCCAGCAGTGCCGGCTTTTTCGGCTTTTCCTTAGGATCTCTCCTCCTACTAAAACGCAAATACAAGTAGAGAGAGGAAGAGATCCAAGTGTGTGTAGAAATGACTTGAAGTCCTCTTCTATTTATACTAAAACATAGAGGTTGAATAGACCACTGTTGGGCTTTTGAGCCTACATAAGTTGTTGGCTGACTTAACAATTTGTCCATAACATAAATAAATTCATAACTTCATAAATATTAGCGGAATCGGATTGATCTTTAGATCAATCCTACATCTCCTCAATGAGAGGGATCCAATAAAAATATCAACTGCCATAAATAATATGACCCACATGGAGTTTGGCCCTAGTTGCCAATTTTAACATAGAGGGACCAAAATTATGGTGACTAGTTGATGCTAATGTTGACAGTTGTACCATAGGTCAGGAGTACCAACCAGGATTATGCTGATGATGCACCATAGGTCAGAGGTACTGACCAAAACTATGGTACCTAGTTGATGTTGTAGATTTTTACCATAGGTCAAAGATGTTGACGAGGATTATGGTAATCAGATGATGCTGCTGCTAATAATAAATGATGAACCTTTTTCTTAAAGAAATTTGTCAACAAGAGAACATCTAACAATCATTGTGAATACCTCCCTAGCTAAGAGGGAGTGTTGAATTTTTGTAGCTATGGTCGGTCTTCATAATTGTTATTTTAGCCCTCCAAATAAATGTAATAATATTTTCAAGACATGTTCTTCATGTTGGCTTCAAAAAAAGGGAAATTTGAATTTTCAAATTATGTATTATTTTTCCCCCAAAAGTAAGGTCAGCGTCAAGTCGGCCTAGCCCTAGAGTTGTGTCTATTCGCACTCATTTAACTTCTATTTAAAGACCATTCAACCTCCTTCAAAGGGAAATTCATATCATCTGCTGTTCAAGGCAATTCAAATTATTTCTGATCAAGCGAAGGAACAAAGACAAGGGCAAATTGAGGTGAGAAAGCAAGTCAAGTTTCTAGACAAAACTAATATTTGCGAGAAGACCAAATTTCTTAACTAGGTAGAAGTTTAAATTCTGATTAAAGATATTTCTTGTAGAAGACCTAATCATTGAAGCACAACAAACCAAGTTGATGAGGCTACTTATTTTGCTTGACCAGGTTTGACCTAGGTTTGTTTATGGTCAGTTTGGCCTCAATTTTTATTGGAAAGATACGGTTGTATCTCTTGTTGAATTGAATAATTTCTCTAAGGAAAAGTTGTTGGGTTTTTCCCCCATGTGGGTTTTCCTAGGGTAAAAATTCTTGTGTTTCTTGTTTGAATATCTCTTTATAATCTCGCTAGCATTTTGTTTCTACTATTAATGTCTTCTCTGTAGTTACTTTATGATGAATGTGAATGAAAGAAAGATTGAATTAAGAAATCATAAGAAGTAATTATCAGTTTAGAAGACCTATGAAAAATCAACACGCATTACCATGATACTGGAGATGAATGATCTCTGGAATCTACTAAGCAAAGACGTGCATGCTCCTTCAGATCCGAATCTTGTAGCAAAGCATGAGGTCAAAGACATGAAAGCGAACTGCATAATTTTGGATGGTGTGAGGGATCATATAATTTCTCACATATCAGGGAAGGACATCAAAAGATAATTGTGGGTCGGTTTGATTGACCTTTATCAAAGTACAAATGAGAATAGAAAAATTGTGCTGCGGGAAAAGTTAAAAAAACATTAAAATGAATATATTTGAGACTCTGACATCTCATCTCAGGAGGGTCTAATAGGCTCGTGATGAGCTCGCAACTGTCGGGGAAACTGTGCATGATTCAAAGTTGATTAAAGTTGCTCTGAAGGGGTGCATAAAGCATTAGTCCACTTTTGTGGATGGGATTCTTGCTCATCAACAATTCCCTGATTGGAGCCGGTTAAGGGATGACTTTACCCAAAAAGAGATTTAGGAAAACTCATTGAACAAAGGACAATGAAAGGGCAAAGAAGAGAAAGATGAGCTTGTTCTTGTTGCACAAGCGAAAAAGGGCAAAGCAAAGGCCTACCAAAACCAGAGTGGAGGAGGATCTTCACAAAACAAGAAGGAAATGGACACGAGCAAAGTCAAGTGCTTTGCTTGTCATAAGTTCGGGCATTTGCAGTCAATGTCCAGACAAAACGAAGGGCAAGGGAAGGAATACTACAACAACTACTGTGCAGATGGAGGAGATAGCTGAGAAGTTTTAGAAAAACTTCCCCTTAGCATCTTGCCTTTCTGGAACTGTCATGAGAGGTGTTTGGTTTGTGGACAGTGGAGCATCTCATCATATGAGGGGATCTCGGGACTTCTTCACCAACATGACCAGGGAGCCTAAAGATGTACATGTGGAGCTTGGTGACAATGCCAAGTATGCAGTCGAGGGGAATTGGGAGTATTGAATTCCAGATGGACTTAGGGGGCATTATGGAAGTGAACGAGGTATTATATGTGTTGAGTTTGGAGAAAAATATCCTTTTAGTTTTAGCTATAGAAGACTGAGGACAAAGGACTGTAGGTCAACTTTACGGGAGGTGAAGTGGCTATTGGGATGAAAGGGACCGATTTTAGCAAGAAGCAAGTGATTGGTAGAAGGGAGAGGGATCCATATCTGTTGAGTGATATATGGCATAGGAGGATGGGTTACCTACAAGCACTGCAAAACCCTGGTGAGAATGTGTAGGATCAGGTGCTGGAATTGGCCCAAATCTGTAGCTCGAACTTGCCCAAAAACTTTGCTGTTGACTATTGAATGGAACTAGTTGTCCTGCTTAAAATAATGCCCGGAATGCTTTGAAATTTCAGCCGTGAGTTCCTCTCCGCAAACTCGAAAATACCAAAAAAGGTTTGGCCTATCTCCAAGCCAAAAATCGAACCCACAGAGTGATGCAAATTCCCCAGCTAATTAGCAATTCGCCCTGCTATAAGAATGAGGATTTCATGCTTGAATTTTGCTTGGAAAATTCTATATAATTAGTTTAAAGACTCCTCTCAATAAACCACAAAAACCCAGAAAGGGTTTGGGCTGAATCCACTGAACCCTGATGATCCCCATCAAATGTGAATTGCCCAATTTGGCCAGAAAACGCCCTATAGTACTGATACCGCTGAATTAAGCCCACATCCACCCGAAATCTCTCCCAACTCTAGCTAAATTCTCCCCTGAGGAATACCTCCAATCTCCGACCCTTATCTCTCCTCAACCTCTATTCCACCAGCCCTTGCACAAGCCTGCCTGGAGACCCTTGCGCACTTCTAGAAATGCAGAATTTCGGCCCCAAGAATTCTCTCAAACTCAACCTTGCTAATCCCCACAAAATCTCCTGCTAAATTAGGGGAAAACCCCTATAAATCCTTCGATGTTCTACTCCTCCATAACTGATCTCCCCACAAGCAATTAAAACTACTCCTGCACCTTGGGAAGAAACACGTACCAGTAGAAATAACCTGCAAATATGCCTAATGGAAACTCTGAATTGAGCTCCCCAAATTGCCTCACTAGGGAGACACTCAAAGTTTTCCGAAATGAGGGTGGAATTCCTGCTCGGAAATTCCTTGTGTTGAATAGCACAATTGTCTTGGCTAAGCAACTCAAGAGAACTAATGTTAAATTGTCAAATGATCAAAAATACCAAATGGAGGCCTCCAAGCTCTATTTATAATTGTTCGTCCTCTCTCCCTTGGTGGTACCCACCTTCACATTCGCACCCTTTCCTTTCTCTCTCTTCTCACTAGTGCAAATTGCCTCTTGGGTTGGATTTTCTCTCCTTGTGGTCCCCAATCTCCGGTAAGGTCGTAATTTTACTTTTCCCTCCTAAGTCCCAATGCCAAAATTGTCTGTGATGCCGAAAATCAAAATTGGGGATATTACACTCCAACACCTCTTTGCAGAAGATGTATTTACCACCTGTGATAGCAATCGCAATGCCAAAGTTTGTAGAAGTGGAGTAGCACCTCCATGCATGTTCCTCCACCCAAGAGAAGAGAAATTTTCTCGATCATTAATTGCATGATTGCTCCCAAATGGATCAGTCCTCAGCATATAGTTGCTTAGTTGTTTCTGTAGCATGGTAGACTCCTCGTCATTAGGGACTAATTTATTCAATGCTTTCATGTAACCAAATAGAACCTATCGATCTAGGTGTGGTTTCCTCCTACCCCCCCTAGGTGCTGGTGTTGAAAACCATGATGGCTGATAGTATTTTGGTGTTAGAACATATGCTAAGCCATGCAGTGGAATGTTTAGCATTTCCCATCGTTTTTCCACCTATGCAGAGTATAATTATACAAGGTGATATCTCCAGGCTCAACAATGTCTTTAATATGCCCCAACATGTTATCCATTTGCTCATACACCTCCCTAATTATTGGCTGATCTGAATGTACAAACTTAATAATGTAATAAATTGGTTTGGTGAATTCCAAAACATATTTAATGTGACCAAAAGTAACTGTCAAAAATAGTCTCCTTGACTAAATTAGCATCATCTCTATTACTGTTAATGTCATCCCATGATTCGCATGTCACCATATTAGTTAAAGCTTGTCTCACCTTCACTAGCTGCCTAAAGGTGAGGTAATAACTGACAAATCTTGTTTTTGAAAGTTGAAGCAACTGCAACTTAGAGTAAGTGCCATAAAAGTAATTTACCCTTATATGTCCTATGACAAATTTAATGGGTTGCTTCCCTTTCTTGTAAAGTTCATTAATCCATCCACATTCTTTATGCTTCACAATATAATGCATTAAAAGGTTCAATGTGTGCACTAAGCACCCATACCAAAAGATGTGTGGATGATTATGCTCAATAATTTTGCTTGTTGCCTTACAATTTGTTGCATTATTAGTGATCACTTGAACCACATTATTAGGATCAACATCTTTGATTGTTTTCAATAGGAGATCTGCGCTGTTTTGGAAAGTTGCATTGATGGAGGAGGAGTCATGACTTGCAAGAAACACTTCATTGCTAGCAAAAATACCAAGAACATTTATCAAATGTTGGTTTCTATCATTTGTTCAACCATTTAATACAATGGATACCCCGCAATGCACCCACTCATTTGTAAAATGTGTCAAAGCTCTTTGAACCTTTGCTTTTTCTCTTTCTTATAACATAGTTCTAGCTTTCTCATAGTTGGGGCTCTTGTATCCCTTTGGGGCTTCATTGAGGGCCTTAACCATATCATGCAAATAGAGAGAGCAAAACACATTGAATGGTACACTGCAAGCACAAAGAAACTGAAACACCATTCCATCCACATCATCCCTCCCAACAACATTCAAGAAATCTGCTATTGTTCTTCTATTTTCAGGGGTTGTAGAAATACCATGAGATAAGCTACTAAATCTAGAGGTTGCATTTCCACTTGATTCAGAATGAGATTTTTTGTTTTTTGTTTTTCTTTTGTGCAACCTCCTCTATTTGGACTTATTTTCTCCTTCGTTTCGTTGAAAAGTTAGGGCAAATTGAGATCCCTAGGAGACCTTTTTTTTATCATTGACGATTACCCCACAAAGGTACCTCCTCACACGTGTATATGAACCACTATATGGTTTTCCTCCATGACAACCATGAGGGAACACAAGCTTGTAGCTTCCACAACCTTTCCCCCCTCAAGTTTTGTCATATAATTCCACAAGGTTGTCAATGTAGCTTTCTCCTCTTGCATTTCAATGACCTCTTCATCCCTTTCCTCTTCAAACCCTTCCTCTTCATCATACATTGGGTCACTCATATGGGAACCACTATCCTCTTGTTCTTCTTCCCTTCTATTCCTACTCCCCAACACCATCATGAAAACCAAAAGCGGAATGATACATAGAAGCCAAAAGAACACTATTTTGGAATATGAATATAGATGTACAACTTGCAATGAAATGAGCAAGAAGAAAGAATGGGAAAGAGTAGGAGAGGGAGGAGGAAAAATACAAACAATGACATAAAAAATGAGGGAGTTTAGGGTTTGCACTTACATCTTTAGCTCTTGTAGATGGCAACCCTTCTTTATTCCTCCAAGCTCCTCCTCTTTCACTCCTCCTTGCTCCTTTTCCTTCACTCTTCTAAGCTCTCCTCAAACCTCTCTTCTCCAAGGTCTCCAAATATGCAAGAATGAGGAAAAGAGAGGGGGAAATACCTTTTAACCCAATCCTATCCTTTCCCTAACTCACAATAAACCCATTTACCCCCACTCCAACCCAACTTAAGTCAATATTTTTTTTTTTCGATTTTTAGAGATTGGGCCCTCATGGGACAGTTGTCTCGCTCCAAATCTGCTCGCGATCCGCACAGATTCGTGCTTGAGCCTCCACGGATACGTGGTAGATCCTTTCTTGGATTCACAGATTGGGAATTCGGAACCGCAGATCAGGCTCGTTGCGGTTTTGGATTTCCAGGAATCCCCTGGAGACCGTGGAACTGCGGATCTGATTTTCAGATTTGCGGTTGTCAGAGGATTGGTCGCGGATCTGTACCGGGTGCTGTTCTGGCCTTAGATTCTTGGGGGAAGGATCCTGCAACATTGGTGCCACCACCTCCAGGGCATGCAACTTAGCTGGATGGAGATGTTCTCAGCACTGGGGCTCCAGGAATTCCCATTGCCATCTTGGGTATCCATTCTTTAGACTAACTCCTTGACTAATTGGCTAACTTCTTCAGAGTGCTAACATCTTTCTTTTTATATGCATGTCTTTTTCTTAGCACTTGGCACACCCCAAAGTCACTTCCTGGACTTTGGTTATAAACATGTGCACTTTATATATATAATTATTTAATCATATGAGCCCCTTTTATTCATCCATGGAGTCTTAACCTTGATACTCATTTCGTCTTCCAATCTGCAGCAATAATGTGTTTATTACATGCATGTGTTGTCATATTTACAATTCTAGGATTTCTAGCCTCAAGACATGTATAATTCGAAACATGCGCACTTGGGCATACCAACCCCCAAAACCCAAAACCCACATGTACGTGGGCACAACATCCCCGTAAAACACAAAAACACTCATGCACACATGCATAACGACCCTCAAAAGAAATCCTTGGCTTGACAACCTGATTGACATGTTCCAACTCACCAGCCTAAGTTTCGCATGTACATGTTATTTACAATCCAGGGGTCAAGTAGGGGTGTTACATTCCCCTTCCCCTTATTTAGGTACTGTCCTTAGTGCATTATATATACACATATATACAAGTTTATCCAAAAATATGAGGGTCTTCTTCCCTCATTACATCTTCATGCTCCCATGTAGCATCTTTAGGACATAAATGTGCCCATTGCACCTTTACCAAGGTGATGGCTTGATTCCAAAGCACCTTGACTTTCTCTTCCAAAATCTGCACTTGTTGGACTTGAAAGTCTCCCTTGGGCTCCACCTAAATCATATTCCAATCAACTACATGTTAGCATTAGGAACATACTTTTTAAGCAATGAAATATGAAAAACATTATGAATGTGCATGGATGCTGGCAATGCAATCCTATATGTAATTGGACCAATCCTCTTCAAGATTTCAAATGGTTTGCAATATCTAGTTGCCAACTTTGCACAACTGCCTAATGTCAAGGAGCTTTTCCTTGCCTTCACCCTTAAGAAGACATGATCGTTGATTTTAAATTTTCTGTTTAACTTGTTCTAATCTAGATAGCTTTTTTGATTATTCAGGGCATCCTTCAGATTCTGTTTAATTTTTATTACTTGCTCTTCCATTTCCTTGAGCAAGTCATGGTCAACAATGGCCCTGTCAATTGGATTGTTCCAACTCATTGGTGTGTTGCATTTCTTGCCATACAAGGTTTCAAATGAGCATCTTCAAAGATGCTTTGTACCCGTTATTATAGGCAAGCTCCACCAAGTGCAAATATTCCTCCCATTTCGATGGTTTATTCATCACATACTTTCTCAACATGTATTCAATAACCTGATTGACTCTTTTCACTTGACCGACTCTGGATGGTATGATGTTCTAAAATTTAAATCAGTTTCAAATCCCTTAAATAAACCTGTCCAAAAATTGGACGTAAACTTGGGATCTTTGTATGAAATAATTGTCTTGGGCACACCATGCAACTTGACAATTTCCCTTATATAAATCTCAACAACATTGGCTTCCTTGTGTGTTGACTTCATTGGAATAAAGTGGGCAGCCTTGGTGAGTTTATCCACCAAAATCATTATGGAATCATGTTACCTCACTGTTCTGGGCAAATTTGTAATGAAATCTGTTACCTACCAAAATGGATAACCCAATAGGAGAAAACTTTTCTCCTACATTTGATAGCTAACCAACCAACAACCCTAAACAACCACTATTTGATAATGATATGCCATGTGCCTTTGCCATCTGCATCGACCATATGCCTCTCCCCATTCGACATTACTACTTGGATGAAGGTGGGCTGCTATTCATAATGTACTTTGATCATTTTGTAATCTGGTGCTTATACTTGTTTGTTTTGGGCATTTAGGATGGATAAAGGGGTGATCTGGAAGATTGATTGATTTTGGATGTAAATTTATTCTCTCACCTTACTAGGGGGGTTAATCTTTAGCCCTGGTCCAATGGGACATCCCTTGAGGCCTTAGGGTTATAGGAGGGCACTACTTGGAAAACCTGGATTGAGATAGTGTGTCCATTTTCACCTACACCATAGTTGACATTTTCCATAACACATTACAAGCCCCATATGCCACCTCCATTCTTTGGGTCTGGCTTGTCAATGGTTCATGAGGATTTGGCACCCTCATGTCCACACTCCATGAGTAGGGCTGAAAAACATTTCCCTAGAGGTTGATGCAACTAAAAGAATGAAAAAGCATATCATGGCCACAACAAAATGAAAAAGAAGAAAATCAAAATGCAAAATATGGTCGGGACAAGTTAGCACGTGGACAAAAGCCTAGCATGAGCTCTACCCTCTTCATTAGCCATCACCTAGTTCTTGAGCACATGATGCTCCTTCACATCAAAAGGAACCCTCACATGTCCCAACCCTGATGAGCGATGAACTGTCTCATCATAAGGGGTAATATGAAATACTACATCATAAAGAGGAAACTCTAACCTTTGAGCTATGCATTGTAATACAAATTATTATCAAGAAGAAGTAAAAGGCACACTAGAAGTGTGGAAAAAGCAAGTCGAGTAGGGTAACTCACATTCATACGCTTAGGATGTGGACTCCCCATCCACTAGTCCCCTTGAGGATGACACTTGGTCATGGAGCCCTTTTCCTTTCATTGTCATGCATTTTCACTAACACCTATTGATTGAGGGGTTGACGTTAGAAATTCCACTTCCCCTTGAGGCTTGGAAGCACCTAATAGCGTTGACCATTAGCCACCTCTATCAAGGTAGGGAACACCTTTATGGGACTTGGTCTAGTTAGATATCAGAAGGTGATCCTTATTTGAAGTATTAATATGCCCTTAACATCCAAGTCTGGTTCACTTAGACGCTCATATGATCTTAGTCTTTAATGGATGGTTACTTTCACTTGAGTTCATGTTTGGTTTTATTAGGTGGTCCATAGTAGCCCAGGCCTTAAGGGCATCCACTCCATAAGTACCTAGGCTTTTTAGAGACATAGATGGCTTAGCCGATGCAACACTGAGAGAGTTGGGGCTCTTGGTGTCTTGAGCAAATGTTACATGTCCAAGAGCACCCTTAGGACCTAAGACATTGGTCTACTTTGACCCAACATAGAGGATTCTTGATGATGGCACCACTAGACCCAACATGCGCCCAGGTTGGCCTTGACACTCCCTGATGGGTGGGCCATGATTCAAAGCCTAGATGACGATGGTCTTCCATTGAGAGACTAGGGAGGGCTTGTTGCACTTGGAGAAACCCTAACGCTAGAGAGAGGAGGCTATGTTTTGATAGTTGGAGACCCATGGAGATGATATGTAGACACCCAAATTAGATTTGGGACCCTAGAGGAGGATTTGAGGTATATTCCTCAAAATCATTTGGATGATTTTGGCACTATGACACTTTTCCAGACCTCATCATATCATGACATGGCATTTGGAGCCCTAAAAGGGCATGACGTCAGCATTTCTTGAGGCTACGACTTACACGTGTGGGCAATTATGGCTTGTTTTATCATTAAGCTAGTGGGTTGGCTTGTAACCCAAGTTTATTTCATCTCAAACTTGTTTTAGGGGCTTCATTAGTTAGAATTTATTGAGGTAGACCTCATATAAATGGAGGTCACCTCACTTTCATTTATCATCATCACTTGTAGAAAAGTCAAGCTCGTTAGAGGATTTCGGCCTACTGAAATAGTCTTGTCTACTTGTGGAGATGTGATCCATCGTTGAGATTTTGGTTTTGGAGACATTCTCTTGTTGTGGAGACATCATTTTGGGATAATAAAGGATTGGTTCATGCATTTCTTGTAAGTATTCTACATGTCGATTATCTTTTTATGCCTATTGCATGAAATGATTATTGTTAGGGTTTCTATGTGCTAGTTTTGTTGAATATTTTTCTATGAAATCTTAGCAAAGTATTTTATGCATTACCCTAAAAGAATGTGTGACAATCCCTTGAATGAATCTTCATGTTAATCTTTCTTCAATGATTTTATCCCCTCATAAAATGGTAGCTAGGGTTTTGAAAACTAGGGTTTGTCTCACCCTTACTCCATACTAGAGTTTGATTTTTCCATTAGTAAGTCTCCCTTTAGACTCCAACACCCAAGGATATAGCACTGGCCATTTACATAGGTGATCAGACCTCATAAAAGCATTTTTCAACCTTACTTTCTCCCTCTTTCTTACATTTTCGGCCCTTTAAGGTAAGTTGTTAGGCTAGGGCTAGGGTTGAGTTCAACTAGGAGTGTGTTGGCATTTGGAAAGGTTAATCACGTGGTCTAACCATCAATGCATTAAGTTCCATCCTTTTCCATGGAAGATTCTTCCATTTTAGTGTCGATGTCACAAGCCCTATGTAATTTTGCCCCATTGTAAACCCTAACCTAATCTTGGGATCCAACTTGGGGCTTGTTGAAGGCTTGCTGCTCCATTATTGATTATACCTCTCTTTTTAAGCCTTTTTTTGGTCTTATGCACCTTGGTAAGCCTTTGTCCTTGCCTCTTCAATAAACCCTAGGTTATATGAGCCCTAAATAGGTCTCTTGGAGGGCACACTTTGCCTTGACTTCGTTGATTGAGCCTTGTCCTTAAGCTGAGTGTCATTCCTGAGCTTATCCTTGTCACCTCTAAGTCTTAGAGTTTGAATATCTATTAGGTGGCTGTTGTCGCGCAGATTGACACGACAACGCTCAGACCGGGGGCTGTCACTCTGATCCCCGATCCCTCCGTTTAAGCCTGTCTCCCGCGGCTAAGGGGGGTAGACCCTGTGAGATGATGAAGACCAACTGTCGACCAGTTGGTTGGGAGACACGAGACACGATAATATAAGCACTAGATAAATTTGATTAATTTGCAGACCAGTGCCTTTATTAAAATGATTACTTGTTAAAGGATATAGGGACATAAACCGTGACCAGCAACCATTTGTCATCAGTGAAATCACATGACCAAAACGATATCCAGCAACTGAAAACTTCGAGAAGATAAATGCTTAAAACCACCACAAAAATCGTAAATTATTAACCAGATATCAATTTCGTGTCTCGACTTGAAAATCTAGATCTCAGCGTGAAAGATATAGCATGAAAACAACTGAATCTTGGCAAAAATAATTTTTCCACGATGAGTTTTTATAGCTTTTCTGACAAAATTTTAACTTAAGACAAAATTTAAAATTTAATCCTAAGTCCTAAAAAAAAAATTATTTGATTTTTCATTTTATATTTTTTTAATTATTTTTTATTGTTTTAAACAAAATGAAATATAAAAAATGCTAAATTTAAATTATTCTAAAAAAAACAAATAACAAAAAATTAATCTAAAATTAAAATTCAACTATGTAAACTATTTAAAGTTAATACATATGTAATTAAAAGAAACTAAACACAAAATGAAAATCTAAGAAAAATCCTAAAGCGACTTTTTTATTTTTATTTTTTATTTTTTGATTTTTTTAATAAAAAAGAAACAAACTAAAGACTTAAAGTAAGAAAACGTAACTACTATTAAAACAAAAAAAAATAAATTTATTTTTTTTTTTTTTTGATAATAAAAAATAAAAATAAAAAGCTAAATTTAAAACTCTAAAACCCTAAAAAATTAAAAAATTTAAATCTAAAACCCTAACACTAACGATTTTTTATGAATTTTTTAATTTTTAACAAAATCAAAATCTAAAAAAAAGAGTCAAACATATAATATATTCATTAAGCTAAAACTAAATTAAAAGCTAAAACCCGAACTAACACATGTACATATTTAAAACTAAACTAAACAAATAAAAAAAGACACATTTTTTAAAAACTAAAATTAACCAACTAAAAAGAATTCAATTTAAAAAATAAAACTACGTAACTATGGCAATCTAAATCAAAAAGAAAATTTTAAACTAAAACTTTAAACTACGCTATATAAAAACCAAAACTAAACTAACTAAAAGAAAAAGAAATGAAACCGATTTTATTTATTTTTTTAAACTTACGTAGACCCAAAAAAAAAACTACGCTACCCAGCGTGTATGCCATCGATTTGGTGTTTGAAAGCCTGCGTTAAGGCAGATTCCACGAACAGTTAACCGCTCGGCGTCAAAGGATTTTCGAATATCCTTACCTGAAAAACGCTTGTGCATCCAAACGAATTCTTCTTGAACCAAAATCGATTTTTTTTTTTGATCTGAACTCACGCTGATCGAACCGAGTTTCACCTGCGCGTGCAGCCCTACGCCCGAACGGAAGTCGATTTGGGGTTATGACTGATGCCCACGCTAACGCCCACGTTGATGCCCACGAAAATTTTCGAACAGCTGCAACTGATATATATATACGGAACCCTGAATCGATTCACACTGTTTCCTATTCATGAAAAATTACCTTGCCGCCGCACAGAAACATATTCACGCTGGCTGTGAACAATGGTGATTTTTTGCTGTTCGATTAGTGTCTTAGTTTGCAGGTTTGCAGCTTCAAATGACTGGACGGTGGCAGAGGAGAAAATGGCGTGAAACGCAGGTCAGATGGACAGTGGAAAGGGAACGGATGGAGCGGAAGGGGATCAGGTGAATGGAGAGTGCAGGTGTGAGGAAAATGAGGAGCGTGGAAAAGAGAACCAACGCAAATCTGAATGCAGGCACGGGATGAACGGACAGACAGGGTTTGCAGCACGCAGGCAGCTGAGGGAAATGCAGAGGGACGGGGATAAATTTTTCTATTGGGCACCAGACAGCAACTGAATACGTGATCCAAAAGATCGATTTTTTAATATATTTTATCCCTGAACTGAAACGTCTTTCTCTGATACCCACACAACTGAAACTTGAAATCACCTTGTGTTTGCTGATCTGCGTACAGGAAAGGCTGCGGGTTCTGTCAGTGAAACGCCCGGATGGGCCCCAAATGAGCTGCCTGTAGATTCAAGAAAACTGAAACTCTGTACAAGAAAGTAAAACGCTAATGAAAATTGCATAAAGCAAACATTTAAAACCCTAGATCAAAAAAAAAATTGAAACCCTAGAACAGTTAAATAATTTACAAAATTTTTGGCCCCTTAGCAGCCAGATTAGGCAGTAAGCACATAAATATTTTAAAGAAATAAAGATTTTCAGATTTTCACTGTGAAGATCTTCAGAAAATCTCTCATGCAAATTAAAAATGAACTGAATGATAGACCCAGGATCAAATCCAACTGGGCTCAGCAAAAAATGCTTGTGGGAGTTGGCTGGTTCAGCCGAGAACTTCCCCGAACGCCCACAAAATTCCTTCAGAAAATGTTTTCTGCACAGTTCAAAACAACCATCAGTAAAGAGGGCAAAAATGCTGCTAGATCTCAGGAGGTAATGGAGATACCTGCCATTACCTCAGAAACCCTAACAACACCCAAACCCTAGCAAGTGAGCAAGATACCTGTGCTCACAATACTCTACAAAAAGCTATTATTAACGGCTGAAAATAACATATACAGAAAATTTAACAATCTCACAGCATTTCAAGAGAGTAACACCAGCAAGATATGGACCCCAAAGTCTTCTTTTATTAACCAGAAACAGATTTACAAGAGAGCTTCTTCAGTCTTTGACTCACAGATCAGATGATCTGAAATGAACCCCTAAAACCCTATATAAAGGAAATGATCCCAAAGGCTAGTTCGAGTGATCCATGTTGAAGCGATCTCGACCGTTGATGAGGATCAAGACATCTCTTGATCTCATTCGTTGATAAAAAAAAAGATTTTTTGCATGCATTCACAAAAAATATTATTATTTTATTATTTAGGGTTTTTTGCTTTATTTTATGAATTTTTATTATTTATTATTATTATT
>APFE030134666.1:22789-57995 GCA_000404065.3 Pinus taeda
TATTTATTTATTTTATTATTTTTATTCATCTTTTAATTTTTTTTAATTCATTTTAAAATGGATCATCGAACTGAGCCTTCGGAAACATCACCTAGGACCTAGGACTTAGGACTCATGAGGGGATTTAAAACATTTTTCGACCCTCACGACACATTACATCATGACTTTTACAATTTACATCTTAAGGGAGAAAAACCCCTTTAACATAGACCCTCACAAATCACCCAGTTTTGCGACACAACTATAATCTAACAGATCAACACACTAGTATTCTCCTAAAATTCAAATGACAAAATGTATCCCGGCTTTGGGGTCAGGTTTGAAGGAAAACTCTGCCGATCCGTGGATCGGTGAGACGAAAAACCTTCCGGGACATAAATTATCATTAGAAAGTTAGGTCCACCTAGGCAATTTACATACACGACTCATATCTGCTAGGATTATTTACAATTAATACATGCAGACTGGGTTTACAATTAGATTGATCAAGCTGCTGATGACTGCAGGATGGCATGGACACGCTGATCAGGTGCTGCCCCTTTTTGCAAAGAAAAAAGGGGGTGTACTGCATGGGTAGTTGACCGGTAGAGGTCAACAGTGGCCTATATAGGGAAGCCTCCCTTGTGGTGAAAGTCCATTGAAGAGGAGGAGGTGGTGAGCTGTCGTGATAGTGGGCCTGCACCTCATAGTGTTGTCCCTTATTCTGGCTCTAGTCTTGTGAAGCCTCTCACAAGACCTGCTAGATTTTGAGGCAACAAAATTGATGGAAACAATTTCCCATTTCTACTCAGGAATGGGTATATGGGCTGTAGCAATGTCACTGGGTACCTATGTTCAGTTTTAACCTTTTGGCATTCCAAGCACCTGACTATATAATCAACCACTTGTTTCTTCACACCTGGCCAAAAATATTGTTTCTTGATTGCTGAGATTGTCTTTTGGTACCCTGGGTGTCCAGTATAAGGTACTCTATGCTGCATCTCACTCAACACTAAATTTTTCAGCCCCTGAGAATTTGGCACATAAATCCTGCCTTTATACAAAAGGACTCCATCTTCTTCTATTTCATAATCCCTGTACGTGGGGCTGCACTTTATCTTGTTGTTGGCTACTTTTCATTTCCATGTACCACTGATCTGATTTTCCAGCCTTTGAAATTCTGATATTTAAATCAGATTTACATACACTTATGTCTGTAGCATGCATTGTATGCACCCTTCTGTTGAGTGCATCAACCACTTTATTTTCCTTACCCTTTATGTGCTTAATTTCAAAATCATAATCAACGATAAATTCCAGCCATCTAATTTGTATGGCATTTAATTGTGACTGCCCAAATGAATGCTTCAACCCATCGTGGTTAGTTCGCAATTCAAATATCTGTCCTATGAGGTAATGTCTCAACATTTTCAAGGCATGCATAATGACTGCCAACTCCAAATCATGAGTGGCATAGTTCTTTTCACGCTCTTTTAGCTTCCTGGATTCATAGCATATCGCATGCCCATTTTTCATGAGGACTCCTCCAAGTCCTTTACATGCATTTGTGCACACAAGGAAGTCTTCATTTGGATCAACTATCTTCAATATAGGCGAACTTGTTAACAACCTCGTTAAATGTTGAAAGGCCTCTTCACATTTATGGGACCATTCAAATTTCACACCTTTCTTTTGCAAGAAGTAATAGGATGGGCTATCTTCAAGAATCCTTGAATAAATCTTCTTTAGAGGCCCACTAAACCTCTGAAAGGCCTCACCTCTATCACATTTTTGGGTGCTAGCCACTCTTGGATTGCTTTAATATTTTTTGGGTCTATTGTAATCCCCTCCTTTGAAATAATATGGCCCAAATAATGAATTTTTATTTGATAAAATGAGCACTTACTCGACTTAGCATATAACTAATGCTCTCTAAGTACCTATAGCACCATCCTTAAATGTTGTTCATGCACTTCCTCAGATTAGAAATATACTAGGATATCATCCAGAAATACAATAACAAACTTATCCAAATAATTCTTGAAAATACCATTCATGAGACACATGAAAACACGTGGTGTATTAGATAGCCCAAATGGCACTAGTATGAACTCATAATGCCCATATCGAGTTCGAAATGTTGCCTTATTGATGTCCTCTTCCTTAATTCTTACTTGATGATACCTTGATCTCAAATTGATTTTGGAAATGCCTTAGCTTCCCTGAGCTGGACAAACAAACCATTTATTCTTGGCAAGGGGTACATATTCTTCACTGTGACTTTGTTCAGTTGCCTAAAATCGATGCAAAATCTTAGTATACCATCCTTCTATTTAACAAAAAGGATTGGGACACCCCAAGGGGACACGCTTGGGCATATATACCCTTTCTTTAAGAGCTCTTTTAGTTGCATTTGTAATTCCTTAAGTTTTAGTATGCTCATCTTGTACGATGTTTTGAACACCGATGAAGCTCCAGGTACCAAGTCTATAGAGAATTCAATGTCTCTTTTATGTGGTAACCTTGGAATTTCGGAAAATACATCTTCAAATTCATTAAGCACTAGGTGGTCCTCAAGGCTTAGTGCTTGATCCTCGACCATCACCCTAATGTGGGCTGCATAAATTTGACACCCTTTTGTGAAATTCATCTTTAGTTGCATGGCTGGTATTTCCCTAACATATATGGGTCTTGGGATTCCCTGCACTTGCTTTGCTTCCCTTCTTCATCAAAGCAACTAAATGTTTTATTATAGCATTCTAGTATTGCATGATGTTTTTGTTGAGTTTTATAGTCTCTTCCATACTAATAATTACTTCAAATGATTTAAATCTTTTTCACATTCTTATCCATTATTCGAAGACATCAACAACATAATATTTATGATAGTAGGATCATGAAGAGACAACCACACAACGAATACAAGAGTTTACCTTGAAAATCCCACACGGGAAAAAACCCAACAACCTTTTCCTTAGAGAAATCATCAAGTTCAACACAGATACATCAATCAAATACAAGGTCAAACAGACCAACAATTTAGCTAGGTCAAACCTAGTCCAACTCCATCCTAGTCAAGTCAAATGGCTGCCCAAGAACTTAGTCTAGTTTGTTCTACTAGGGCATAATCTCGACCTCTTATTATGCCCAGAGAAGCTTGATTCTGCTGCCTTTTGGTCCATAGAAATTCAGTCCTTTCATTAACCTCATACTCGTCCAATATTCTGCTTAAGCTCTTGCCTTCTCTCTGCCTCAGGCCTTCGCTTTGCTTAGACTTTCTTTTGCCTCAGTCCTACACATGGCTCAAACTTTCCCTTGCCTCAGACCTTTGCATGACTCAGACTTTCCCTTGCTTCAGACCTTCGCATGGCTCAGACTTACCCTTGCCTCAAACCTTTGCATGCCTCATATAGGCTTCTTTGTTGGCCTCAAGTAGGCCGAATTACTTGCCTCAGGCCAAAACTGAATTACTTGCTTTGAAGGGAAGTTGAATGCCTCATATTTTTAGTCTTTTGCTGGGCCAAATGGGTGCCTCTTAGGCTGGGTCTGACTTGAACTGTTTAAGGGCTGACTTGACTTTGTGGAGCCAAAATATTCAAATTTTAAAATTCAAATATTTGTCTTTTGCAAAGCACATGAACATGCCTTTAATATTTTTCTTTTGACACTAGCATGATCAACATGCTTCACATTTGGCATTATAAATACATCAAGGGCTTAAAATATAGATTATGAAGATCAACCATAGCTACAAAAATCAATAGTTTTTCCAACCAATCCATGCTAGTTACGCAATCATATGATCCTAATGGTATTATGTTAAAATCTTCAATTGTATCCAACCCATTCATGTTGATGGGATATTCCTTTACTAGTTAAGTTATTCTTCTTTTAACTTCTATAGCTAATTGAAGTAACCAAGCCCTATGATGCCTGATTTTCTTCAAGTTAAAATTTTCAACCAACTTAGGATTAAGATAACTATGGCTAGCTTCAAAATCAATTAAAATGGAAATGTAATGATTATTTAACTTACCTTCCACCTCGATCATGTGTGCTTGATGTTCGGCTAGCTTGTTATCCAATGCTACATGGATCCTAAGCATGCTTCTACCCACTTCCTCCACTGTATCTTCTCCTTGGATGTGGTGTATGGTCCTCATTTTTCCTTCCTCACGAGGGCAATCCCTATATCAATGTTTCCCCTCACAACCCCAACATCTAATGGGCTGAAATATTGGTCTCTTACTCAAGGAATCAACCCCCTTTGGTTCATTATGGGTTGGCTGAGTTTACTGATTTTCCTTAGAATTGTTCTTGAAGTGTGAAGGTTTGAGTCCCTTCTTCCTTTGCTCCATCTTACGTCTTTTCTTGTCATCCCAAGTCCTTTGGAAAACTAATTTATTGTTTCCCAGCTCATAGAGGTATTTTTTCCTTCCTCATCGCTTCATCCAATGTCCTTGGTTTATCAAATTTAATTCTGTCACCATTGAATGGTGGTAATCCACTCACATATCTCTGTATCTTCATCATTTCATCTTTGTTAAAATCTATATACAACAAAAACATAGTGAATTTTCAGCCATATTCCTCCATTATCATGTTCCCCAACTTGAGTTCGAAGCACTCCTGCTTTTTCCTTTCATAGTAATGCTCAAATAGGTACTTCTTTTGGAAGTTTTTTTTTAAAATTTCGTCCATGAAATCTTCTTTTCATCCAAATGTTTTACTTTTTTGAGTTGCTCCCACCACAAATTTGCTTTCCCCTTAAAGTGATAGATGGCAATTCGTGCCTCTAAATTGGATAAGCAATCATGTAGCTACAGGTAGTTTCTCATTTCTAGTAGCCAATCTTGAACCTCCTCTCCTTTATTGTGCTCTGTTGATTTTGGGTAGCATCAGATGTGCTCTATCCATGAAATTTGGTGGAGAGGCTAAGGCACATGAGATCTCCAAGACCCAGAAATCGTTTGGAGAAATTCCACTCGGATGAAGAGATATTAAAATAATTAATATTTTTAATGGGTTCCTAAGTCTAAACTTAGGAAAATAAAAATATTAATATGTATTAATATAAAATGGGTGAGAAAGTTCTAGGTGACGAGTATCAAGCCAGTTCTAATCTTACCCGTTGATTAGGGACTTAATCTCGGCTGTTGAATCATCAACAAGAAAAGTATAGGAGGAGGCTTGAGGGTCAGTTGGAGATACACTAAGAGAGATCAAGAATTCGATTTTTCTTGGGCGAGGTTTGCTGAGGAAATCGAGTTAGTGATTAGAGTTTCAGCGAGGGGTAGTTCAACAAAGGATTTTCATCTGAGGATGAAGAATACATAGCAGAGAGGCAACGCAGTGCGGGGTGAGACAACGCAGGCCCTAGAAGGGCTGACACAGAGGCCATAGGGACTGACGCAAAGGACATAGAGGGCCGTAGAGGCTGACGCAAAAGTCGTAGAGGGCTTTAGAGGCAACACTGGGAGGTTCTGTGGGGCAGACTGGGAGCAGATCAATAGAACCTGAGCTGGGAGAGGAAGATGTAGATCCTGAAGGAGTGACGCAATTCCAGAGCAGTGCTTGGAGCAGCTTTCACTGTCCAGCACAAGGATCAACCAAAGTCGCTATGGGGTTTGATCATCTGGTTGTTGATTTGCCGGAATATCTGTCTCCGGATAGAGGTACTACTGCCAAGGATTTCTCTGTTGGGTGAGCCATTTCTGGCACCCTAGTTGTATTCACGAAATTTGCTTAGTAATACAAACCCTCTATATGCTGCATTGATTTTCCCGAATTGGGTTTCTCTGGAGACAATTGTCCAAAAATAACGATGTCCCTTGTGTTATTGTCTCAGTGTATTTTCAGTGCATGATCTGTATATTTGTGAACGCTGCAATAGTGTTTACTTCGATGTTTATGCAATTAAATAACTTGTTAATGTAAAGAACAAGTAGGAGATTGTAAACCAGTAATTGCAGTGGGGGTTTCTGATGTGTTAGATTAAGAAATTTTCACATGCTCACCATTAAATGTGGGTGGTTTGATCTTTTTGAGTTCCCCTCGCAAACTATCCAAGCTTGGCCTCCTTCTTGGCCGCTTTATTGGTGACATGCTTGAACTATTTTTTGATCTTGAGGAAACACGAGCTCTCTTAGTGGATTTCCTTGATGCATGGTGATGTTGCCCAGTAGCACTCCTAGAGTTCCTTGGACCCCCAACATCTTTCCCACTAACTCGTGAGTCGTGTTCCTTTTCCTGCCCAAAATCAAATCTCTGGTCCATTCCCCTATACAATTTATTTAGACTCTGTAAAGTTTGACTATTGATTTGTTGTTGTTCTCTTATTAGCCTCTCATTATTAGGTTTGTGCCTAAGCACCTCCATTTTGAGGTTCCTGATGGTTTATGTTATGAATTAATTCATATAAAAAAAATAATACAAGTAATGTAAACAATAATAATCATAAGTAATGATTAATTAACTAGTAGTTAGTAATGAAAATGCACGTCTCTATGGACATGACCATTTGTGAAAGTGTACCTACATGGGTATATATTCGGGACCCTCAGTTGTAATCTCTCATCATTCTCATTCATACATTTTAATATCTATCTATATATATATATATATATATTATATATTTCTTGTTATTATCAATGGAGATCTACATATGCAAGTCTTTTGGAGTATTTAACCTGCTATAACGAACCTTGTTCGTTACACACTGGTATCAGGGTTGTTCGATTCTCTGGCTGCTCCCCGCTGCACAGAGATGCATTCTTCAATCCAGGTCCTTGGCCATCAAAATTCGTCAACCTTATTTTCGTTGAAGCGTTTCGCTACAAGAGTTTAGAGTTTCTCCATTTTGCAAGATTCGTCATTAAGGCCTTTGGCCGTTTAAAAGGAAAAATTATTAAAAAAAATTATATATATAAAAAACATATAATTAAACAAAAAAAAAATTAAAAAAAGGAGCCGCTTAGGTCATTGACCAAGAACACACCATAGGTCGTTGTCCCTCGCCAACTTCCAACACAATGCAACCACCGCTACCATCTTTTCCTGTCTACACATTTGACTGCGAGCCACAACTTCAGTGATGTTTTCCTTGCCCTCGACGTTTCACCTTGTCCCTGTCGTTTGCTGTCTGCATCTACCTGCAGTCAACTAACTTCGTTTGTTCTACATGAACAAACGGTATCCCACGCCACTCGACAACCAACTGCATAGGTAGTGAACAATTGTCGTTGACCCACAACCCCTATAGGAACTAGCCGCCGATGACCACTGTTGTTTTTGTGAAGATAATCGCTACTAGCCATTATTGCTTGTGCATAGTCATTTTATAGAGCCGTAGTGTATAGGAAGGCTATTGAGACGCCTACATGGGTGGTTCAATTTTCACCTTTGGATAGTAGAATTTTCATTTAGTAGCACAACACAAAAAAAATGGGTAACAACGCCGTAAATGTTGAACGCCATCTGACAAGAAAACATGTTTTCTGCGTGGCAAAATTATTTTAACCTGACTCACTCAGTGAATGCCACCTTCAATCAACACGTGACATCCCCTTGACTATTCAGTGATTGTTGTATTGTATGCTGCCACCATTTGCAACAATTACCTTCGACGCCTCTACACACATTCCTTTCCACCTTGTCCTCCCCCTTGTTGTTCTGGACTGCACAAAAACCCCTGATGTCCTGTGCCCCATACGCCCTTTGTCACCTTTCACTCACGACAATTCCTGTCGTTCGCGGCTCCATCTCACAGTCCACCGTGTCACCGTTAATTCTCTCGACAATCTAACACATCTACTCCAATCTGGTTTGCCCGTCAACGCTGTTTGCTGCCCTTTTTTTTTTATTTCGCTACCGTACACGCTTCTTCCGACCAAACTTTGGACTGTCATGTCCCCTCTTGACCGACACACCGTTTCAACCAACCCTCTCTGCCATTCCCCATAGCCACTATAGTTCGCATTATATATATTGAAGTTATATATCATAGTGTTAAATAGTCTATTATTATACACTTTATTATATAAGTTCATTCTAATAAAGTTATATAATAATTATTTAATTAATTTATTATATTGAAAAAAAAGTTTGAAGTACAAAAATAATCATAAAAAAATAGATATTAAAGGGCCAGCTATTGTTGACTTAAAAATATCGACAAGCAAAATGGAGTCTAATTCAGAAATGAAGGCCGAAAGATTCCCAGAAACTTCATATAACTATGCCTCACTGCTATTTAGAATTAAAGGTTTTATTGCGGGAAAAGATGTTACTATTTTTTCCAAAGAAAAAAAAATCGAACTTTTTTATAAGGGATAAAAAAGTTACAAAGCAAATGAGTGAACATTCTGCAAAAACTGCATGAGAAGGAGCATTTAACTCCTCTGAGAATGAACAGCAGCATACCTACAAACTCTAATAGACTCCTGTACCCGGCCTGAACAGCATACCATAGAAGCTGCAATCCGATAAGTTCCTGGGTCTCCTTTCAATAGGAAAAACAACCCAAAAAACGCATACATACAAACAAGAAAAGAACACTACACGCTCTTTCAAAACAGAGCAAACAACAAATGGATGACACTGTTTTCATATGCGCCCAGAATCAAATAAAATCGCTCTTTCAAAACAGAGCAAACAGCAAATGGATGACACAGTATTCATATGCGCCCAGAATCAAATAAAATCACAGATAAACTAGAGCATATATGTTTTGACAAAAAACATTAAGAGTATGGAGGAAGATCCGACACACGGATCTGGCTCTGGATCTGCTCAGTTATTCTCCATGTGCCCACAGCTTGATGCATACCAACTTTAGAAAAGCTGCCTGCTTCCTCATTCCTGTCCCTGTAAATGTGATCGATGGAAAAGACATTAAACAACAACTTTAAATTTTGGATTTCTTCTAATAAAGGCAACAACATATAATGCTGGCATCTATATCTCCCAATGACCCAGTTTACAACATTCAGTGAGTCTCCATAAATCTGAACTGCAAGGATATTTTTGTGAATGAGCCAGCAAAGAAGAAGTTTTAATGCAGAGAGTTCTGCAAAATTATTTGAACCCATCCCGAGTCCCACCGATGCTTTTAGCGAGTGAGAGGGGCTAATGTGAATAATAATCCCAGCGCCAGTGATATTATTTTGGGCAGCCCCGTCAAAGAAAGCCCATGGGATCCCGTCTCTAATGTGAAGCTCCTTCTGATGATCAGTTTTTGAGGGACCATCTGGCTCAGGGATGCTGGCGAGGATGGTAGAGCTTTGGATAGCAATGGCTGCCGTTGGGGTGGATTTTTCTCTAAAGATACTACAATTTCTGGCGATCCAAATACCCCAGCAGATGATGGGGGCCAAGTTTCTCAGATTCTTCACATTAAAATGATTCCACCAATATTCCCAGGCTGAGGACAAATCAACCCCTTCCCACCTCAATTTGATGTTTAATAGCTTTTCCACTTCATTCCAGACTTGTCTTGTAAAAGGACAATCAAGAAACAAATGATGAATGGATTCTGAGGCTTCAAGACAAAGAGGGCATCTACCAGGACCCTGTTTAAAACGAGATTGGAGAATCTCCCAAGTAGGGATCTTATTTTTTAACGCGCACCAGAAGAAGATCCTGGCTTTTTTGGGGCACTTTAGTTTAAACAGTGGCTTAGCCCACCAAACAGGGGGGTCCCATCCTTTTTTCTTCATCAAAAAATTGTACCCAGCCTTAGGAGAATATAAACCTGTCTCAGCATGAGCCCAAACCAGGGAATCCGGTCTGTCCTTTAATCTAACATTTGATCTTCTGAGCTCTTGAAGAAAAAGCTGCCATTCATTCCTCCAAATGAGATCTAAGCCTAGATCAACTTCACTTTTCCAAGACTGCCCCCATATAGTTGACTGGTCCATATTTGCTATCTGATTTAAACTCTTGATTCCTTTCTCGTCCAGATGAGTGAGCAAATTAGGGGGTAGAGCAAACCCTTCACTGCACCCTACCCACGGGTCCCTACCAATTCTCAAGCTTTCACCATTCCCAACTTGCCAAGCCAGACCTTGTTCAATTACTTTAAAAGTCTGTAGTGGCTTTCCAAATAACTGAACAGTTCCTTCCTTTTTTGTTTGGGCATCTAATCCATTCTTCAAGAGGAGTAGGATCAATATACTTTCTCATAACCACTCTGGTCCAGAGATTCTCCGAATTTATAATTTTCCATCCTGATTTTGCTGCCAAAGATTGACTGAAATCAAAAGGATTTTTTAAACCCCATCCACCCCAGTCTTTTGGCCTAGCAATTTTATCCCAAGCCACCCAAGGAAGAACAGTATCCTCCTTAGCCCCAGACCATAGAAACCTGCTACAAATCTGCTTGATTTTATAAAGTATCCCTTTTGGGATCCAAGTCAAAGCAGCCCAAAAAACTGGAATAGCCTGAAGAACAAAATTTACCAGAGTAAGTCTACCTGCCCGCGATAACCACTTGAAACTCCAATGGGAGATTTTTTGCTCGATCTTTGCCACCAGCGAATTCCAGTCCTGCTTTCTATAAGAGGATGGTTTTAACCAAAAGCCAAGATATAAAAGATGTTACTATTGCTATCTCACCAACCGAAGATAAAAATTATATAAAACTTAAAATCGCAAACCAATTAGTGATTCCCGAGTCAAATATAATTGAAAAATTAGATTGTTATGACAACAAAAAAATATGACATAACTAATTTACAATTAAACATTGGAGATTATACATTCATATCACAATTCTCAGTTCAAACTCTATGGAGCGATCAAGGTGACATTATTTTAGGTTCACCCTGGATGGAAACCCTACATTCCTTAATCCTGAATACGAAAAATAAGTTTTTGACATTTTCATACAAAAAGAGAAAAATAACACTACAAGATGTTACATTAAAGCCAAATTCAGTAACACCAAAAGACATACAAGATATTTCAAAAGTAATTTTTCAAAAAGGTAAAAAAGCACTACAAAATATGCAAAATAAAAATTGACAAAATCACTGTTGATAGAAATGAAGAAATCTTTCGACTCAAGGACAATAGCGAAAAATTACTAACACAAATTAAGAAGCTTAGGATAAGAAGTCGTTAAAAGACAAGTTAGAACATTGTATTCAAGAGGAAGTATCAAAGTCACCAGTCGTAACAACTCCACTTGAAAATAAAGGAACATATACCAAACCAGTCAATACCACAACTCAAGAAGATGATAAATCTGTTGAAGGAAAAACACATGTTGCAATTCAGATGATGAACATTTCAAATCATGATTTTCGTAATCAACTCAACAACAATAGTACCTGAAGTAAATCAGGAAATTGCTACACACTTGATAAGGGAAAATCAAACCACAAGAATTCCTTATTGACAACCGAATCAAAAGAGAAGACAACTCAATCAATCTGCATATCTGTATCACTCAGATTAGAAACAACAAACTTTTGTTCCAAATACTACTAATGTTAGTGAAATTCAATCTTGTGATAAAAGTTCACATGAAGTATCTAGTAACTGCAAGATTTCATAGAAGATTGATTTAGGATGGTCAAATGCTTTCTTAGTTCGACAATTTTATTTATCACTCCAAGGATCATATCAACTTGTATCAACAAAGATGACAGTTCTAAGACGAGAAAACATTCGAAACAAACAAGAGATCAAGCCTTTTCATCAGCAAGCTTTGATGACAAAGCTTTTTGAGGAGGAAGGCAATGTTATGAATACAATTCATATAAAAATAATAATAATACAAGTAATGTAAACAATAATAATCATAAGTAGTGATTAATTAACTAGTAGTTAGTAATGAAAAGGCATGTCTCTATGGACATGACCATTTGTGAAAGGGTACCTGCATGGGTATATATTCGGGACCCTCAGTTGTAATCTATCATCATTCTCATTCATACATTTTAATATATATATTCTTGTATTCTCAATGGAGATCTACATATTCCAAGTCTTTTGGAGTATTTCACTTACTATAACGATTTTTGTTATAGTTTACTCTAGGTCTCTATCCTTTGGCTTATCCATTCCATGCCCATTTGACTTTGTTCCAGCATTACCCAGGCTAATATTCATGGCTTTGACCTCTTCTTCATGACTATAGAAACCCTGAGTATCCCCAATACTCCTAGTCCTCATGTTGGTCTTGCCTTATAGGCCATTTGTTACCTTCTTTCGAAATTTTTAGGAAATTACCTACCACAATCCAAAATTTTGGGTTGATAGGCATATTCTCCTTCTTGATAGCTTCCGACAACTATCTGTTTACCCAAATTCGAGCTTGAGTTGGAAGTTATGGTCTTTGAAAGCTTTGGCCTATTTACCCCAATTTACCTTGCTTTGTCACAACACACTATTTCCAATTTCTAAATAATCATGCATTTGAATTTTCAAATCTAGCTCCATGGTTGGGTTTGATAATCCCTTAACTCTCCATTAACTACTTTGGCGCTGCAATCTGAGCTTTGATTGTTGAATTACACCCTTTCAAAGTGACTGTATGCCCTATCCTTCGTTTGTATTGTTTTAGTCAGTCATAATTTCCTTCATATTAACTCCCCTAGACCAGTCAGATTCGCCTACAACTGTATCCTATAACTATCTTTAGACATTCAGACTCCCTAGTGTGCCCCGCGCTCCCTCAGGAAAAAAAGTAATCTCCTGTACTTTTTGGGTTTTTAGTTTTGATTGTGCTCGAATTGGCTTGTATAACTTCCTTTGACACTTGGCATGCATGTGGCCTTCCCACTTTTCCTCATCAAAGCCCTTTGTTTCTTTTTGGTGTAAATTTCAAGAAAATATTCTCCGAGTCCTTTCATTGGTGACATCATTGATTGGGATCTTGGCGTCTCAGCATCGGGTTCCCTCAGCTTCCCTTTGGCCTCCCTTCGGCTCCAACCTTAGTTGAAAATACTTGGGATTTGAAGGCTCGAGACTCAGTCACGTCAATCTCGACGTTTCGACATCGGGTTCCCTTGGCTCCCCTTTTGCTCCAATCTCAGTTGAAAACGCCCCAAATTCGAAGGTTTGGGACTTGGTGGGGTCCTTTTTGGCCCACATCATACCAACTCTCGTTCTTTGTAGTTCTCTGCCAGTAGTCCATTGGTCCGATATCCTGATGGGTCCACGCCCAAGCCACATCATCTTGGCATCTTGGGTTCGTCCCTCTCATTGCTCAACTCATTTGAATGTTTCGATATCTCGAAGACCTAAGAGCTCAATAGGGCCCACCTACTTGCTTCATCCTGGAAATATGGCATTATGATGATGTCATCATAACATCATTGGAATGCCACATGAGCAGTCCACACAAGTTTCCATGTCAGCCTCATTTGTTCCCCCATGCCTACTTGGCTCCACCACAACTGCTTACTTGTCCATTGAGTCACTTGCCCTATTGTGTGCTGCACGGTCATATGAAAATGCCATGACTAACCCACTGCTGGTAATGTAGACCCTTCGGTGGCAGTTTCGAATTTGGGGAAGGCGGGGCCACAATTAATATTTGTCGTTGATTGGGGATGGGCGATTTGGCACTAATCCCAACTGCGACCCTCTTCCCTCTTGTTAAACGTCGATCATGAGGGGGGCCATGCAATCGATCTCGATCAACAATCTGAGAAAATTGACTGTTTATTAGAAATGGTCAAGTGGGCACAACTTCTAACCGCGCCCCCTTCTAATTAAATGTCAACCACGAGGGGGACCCTACAATCGATCTAAATTGTTGATCTAGGATGGTCTATCATTGATTGGAAATCATTAGGTGGGTACAAATTCTAACTGTGCCCCCCCATTAGACATCGACGACGAGGGGGGCCTCGCGATTCACCTGAGCTGTTAAATCTGGCGCTTTCGTATATCAAAGACTATTCGCCACATCGACTTGCGCTTTTGATTTGTTTTTACCAAATTTGCATAAAATTTAAAAAAAATGCTTAGAAATTTGGGTTTTTTCCCAAATTCCTCCATAAATCCGAACTTCTCATACCTTGCTTGCCTTTTTGCCAAACAGTGGTAGGGCTTCTTGGGCACAACCCTGCTGAGTGTAGTATGTAATAAGCGTAGTCCATGAAACGACGTTCCTTTCACACATTCTGTTAAACGCATCACGAACACCCTAACAACTTTGTAGGCATACTAATGGCAATTGAAACATTTGAAATCCTTTCCCTAGCAAGCACATAGATTTGAACATTTTTCAAATAATTTGCAAACAAACTCTTAATTTTTTTTTGCTTTACCTCTCGCTGCCCTGTGCAAGCCTAGTGTTGTAGCCTGCTCTGCAGTTCATAAATTCAGTCAATTCCAAGCTTGAAGTCATTTAGAAAAAGGTTAAAATTGGAAGTATTTCAATGTTCCACCAAGACTTCAGTGCGGGGAGACACAGGTGTGGGGAGATGCACAGGGGGGACGTGTGGGAGTACCCTCAAATAATAGGGAAATTTCGGGGGTGCGGGGGGACGTCGGGGTATATATATATATATATATATATATCTAAAAAAACTCAAGTCCATATTCATTGTTCAATATGAAAGCATAAATATTAAATAGACTAATAGTAATATGGATACCAATACATTGAAAATTGAAATTTGAACCACACATAAAATTTAAATTCATAATTGAATTAAATAATGACATACATTGATCCATCCTCATCGTTCATTTTGATACATACATCATTCATATGACATACTCATTATTCATCCATACCATGAGATTCAATAAAAAAATTCAATAATGAAATATTCAAATACATTGATCCATATCATTCATCATTCTACAATCTAAATTGATTTAAAAATTAATTTCATCATTCTAGAATCTAAATTGAAAGCTAAACATACTAGCATATTACTATATACTAGATACTGAAGTTTTGAGGGGGGACGCCTAGACACACCCCTTTTGGGGAGTCTCGTCCCCCACACTGGGGAAACGCACCCCCTTGCGTCTCCCCAAGACTCCCCAAAAAGGGTGTGTGGGGAAATGCACCCCTAGTAGACTCCCCATCCTAGGTACGTGGGGTGGGTGCACCTGACCTTGGGGTACACGCCCCCGTGGAACACTAAAGTTTTTAACCCTTGGGCATCAATATCATCGAATTTCTAAGAAATTTTCCCAATTCCACGTGGGAAATTTTGATAAATACTTGGCAAGCATCCTCATATCGACATTTTGTCACACTTTGTAAGCAAACTTTTTTTGCCCCAATTTAGAATAGACAAACATTTTCACCACTGTATTCTGTGCTTGGCTCATACAAGCCTAGTGTTGCAATTGTGGCTTTAATACCACCTATAAGGTCCCCAACCCGTTGTGGGCTTATTCTAGCCACCAACTAAGGCCCAATTACGTGCTAGTTACCCATTAGTAACCTGTGTTTTGAAAAATTTCCCTTTTTTTGGGAAATAAAGGTATAATGCAATACATGTCTAGATTTATAATAAAATGCCATACATATGCATAGACATATTCTAACATGAATATCCTTTTTAATAATGACTCAAAATACAATTCACTAAAATATATGAAACATTGCAGCGAAAAATAGATAGAGGAGATAAGATGCCTATCTTTCTATTTTTTCCCAATTGGTTGCAGACCTTCGATGTTCCTCCTAGCTATAGACCACGTTGTTCATTTTCTCTCTATAACGGGTCACCCTCGAGCCGGGACTTTGAGTCCATAGGGCAATAGCTCACCCAAATCTTGATACATGTCTAGTACCATCCACCGACCAAGGTACCAAACTCGACAACCTCTAACCAGCAAGAGCACATCCCCCATCAGCCCCTATCGCGGCTGGCCAGGGATATCCAAAATCTTGTGGTTCTAGGAGTTCCATTGCCCTCATGGGTCTCCAGGTACCTTCTAGATCCTCTCATAGCTAAGGTATGAAACTCAACAACCTCTTCTAGGCTGACATCCCCCATCAGCCTGCACCCAAGTTGTGCACTCCCTTCTCTACAACTGCAGTCCCTCGAGTTGTGCGACCACCTCCAAGGTGTTCAACTTAGCCGAATAGGAATGTTCTCAACACTAGAGCTCCAAGAGTTCTTGTTGCCATCCTGGGTCTACAGGTACCCTCCAAGCCCTCATATCAACCCTCCAACCTCCAACCTCACATCCCTGATAACCCGCGCCCAAGTGGTGTACACCCTTCTCTGCACCTATAGTCTCTTGGGTTGTGCCACCACTTCCAGGGCATCCAACCCGGTCAAACATGGATGTCCTTAGCATTGGGGCTCCATGAGTTCTTGTTGCCATCCTGGGTATCCATTCTCTAGACTAACTCCTTGACTAACTAGCTAACTCCCTCATGGTGCCGACGTCTTTTTTTTATATGCATGTATTTTCCTCTATGTTACTAGGATTTCAGATACGGATACGGATCTGGATCCAGATACAACAAGGATACGTCACATACAAAAAAATAAAATATAATAATATTTTTAAAATTTTAAAAAACACTTTAGAGTTCAAAAATCAAATACTCCATTGAACCATCAAACACTTTTAGAACCGAAACCATTAGATATATTATCAATATGAAGACTGAAACACTGAAATGATGCATCATCCGTCATACAAAGTAACAAAAAGGATCATAATATCATAAATGATAATAGTAAATACATTTACATATCTTCAAATGGATCTCTATCTTCTGCATATTGCAACTCTACATCATGAATAGATGATGGGGGTCCTGGAATGTAGGAAGTTGCATCAGTAGGCTGGATTGGTGGTGGAACAATATCCTCAAGTAGGTTGAGGTGAGTCATGGCATTTAGTGTCAGGTTCAAGTCAGAGATCTTAGGCTCCACATTCCACATCTTGATCGGACTTTTTTTATACTCTGGTTCAACATGTGATAGAAGACAGAGGTTGGAATGAACATAAAAAAGATCCTCAGCCTTTGCCGCTCCCAACATGTTTCACTTCACTGAATGGATGAAGCCATATGTACTCCAATTCCTCTCAGCTGATGAGGAACTAGCAACCTGTGATAATAACTTCGTGGCTAAAGTAGAGAGATGAATGCTATCCCCACCATGGAAGTCCCACCAAGTAGTAGGATCAAGATGTCCTCGATCGTCCATAGCTACTGGATCTGAAAAGCTACCTGTAGACTGTACAAACCCTCCAAATTCTTGGCGGACTTCCATTGCAACTCCCATATCTCTATAAATTTTCCTCAAAGCTATTTTGTATCCTTGTACCACTTTAGAATCTTTGTTTGGCACTGTTCTACGTGGTAAAGACAAAACTTTGGAATGATAGTATTTAGGGTGCAATGCATATGCCAGAAGGTGTAATAGTGTGGTCATTTTGTTTCACCTTTTTGTAACTATGTCCTTCACTAAATAATAGAATGTTTCATCAAGGTCATTTTCACTTGCCCTGAAAATTTCCCTTATCCTCTCCAACATACTATCAATGTTTTCATAAACTTCCCCCAAGCAAGGTGTATCTGTATTAAATGCCCTGATCAAGGTCAAGATTGGTTCAGTGAACTGTAGAAGGTATTGGACCTTGTCCCACCATGCATCATCAAGAATGATGGACTTGATTTCTTTCCCTCTATCAAAAGTGGAAGTCCTCCATGATTCCCAAAGAGGGTCAATGACCATTGCTTGTAATGCTTGTCTCACCTCCACAAGCCTCTTTATGACAAGAGTGTGGGAGGCAAAACGAATTCCAACAACCTACAAGTTTCAGAAAGTACAAAAGTCAAATCTTAAATTGAAATGAGAAATCATATATAAATTTGCAATTAAAAGAATTTTCAATACAAATAATATTGATTAAAAGAAAATACCTTTAGTAGCTTCAACTTTGAAAAACCTCTATAAATGGCCTGGGACATTGAATGATTGGTTATGAACATTTGGATTTCCTTTGCTGCTACATATATTTCATTAATCCATTCAATCTCACCAATCTTGGCAAGCACAAGGTTCAATGAATGTACTGCACATGGAGTCCAAAAGATGTGATCAAATTGACCCTCCACAATCAAACCTGCAGCTTTACAAACCTATGCATTGTCCGTAATGACTTGGACAACATTATGTGGCCCCATACTTTCTATTGCCTCAATAAGAATTGTGGATATGAAAGATGCATCTTTCTCTATTACACTGCAATCAACAACCTTCAAAAACATTGCCCCTTGGGGGCATACTGCAACAACGTTATTTAAGGGACGGTTTCTTTGATCTCTCCATCCATCAGAAATGATGGACACCCCTGTTTCTGCCCATGTATCTCGGATTGCCTGTAGTTGTCTATCCACAGATTGTCTTTTTGATGCCAACAAAGTAGTGCGGACCGTTTCATATCCAGGGCTTTTGTACCCTTTCGACGCTTCATTAACTACTTTAATCATTTGTTGCCAATAAGGGGAACGCACCAAATTGAATGCTAGCCCATTTGCATAGATGCAACGAGCTACATGTTCATCAACTATCTCTCTACCTTGATTATTGAATGCTGCTTCAAGAGGGCCTAGAGTGGGCCTTTTATTAGTTGTAACTTGTGGCAGTAGGCCTAAATGGCAATGGAGGCTTAGTTGTAGAGCTTTGCACAGGGTATTTTCCCTTAGCATGCTTCCTATCAGCAACGTCTTGCAAAGATGCATAGAATTGCATTTTTCCAGGACTCAAACCTTTGCCAAGTTTGCCATTTGCATCTTTTGGCCTGGTGCATACTTGCACTCTTGTGTTATTTTGACCAGTGAGATGGGCCTTCACTCTAGTATATGAGCCATTTTTTATATCTTGGCATGCATTGCACTTCCATTTAAATGGACCACCTCTGGGATTTTTTCCAATAATCTCCACATACTGCCATAGAGGAGATTTTGGGTCTGTCTTGATGATTTCCTCTTCACTCTGCTCGTGTTGTGATGGCTCCATAATGATATATAGATTACGTTACTCACTACTGCATATAAAAGTCAAAATATAATGTATTAAAATTTAATAATTATCCATACACAATTTGAATTATATATCTAATATATATATATCAATAGACAAAAACTAAAATATATATGAGATTTTAAAAAATTAAATATTCATTTGAAAGCTACATATATATATTATTATTATAATATTATGTATATATCAAAATATCAATACCAAAAGCTAAAATTAAAATATATATGATTTCTTTTAAATGTTCATTTGAAAGCTCCATTTATATATCTATATATATATATATATATTTATTTCAAATTATCAATAGATAAAAAAAGGGAGGAATAAACATAATGGCACAGAATGGGTAAACCGTAAATGCTGATAATAACCGGTTTTCAAAACAGGTTGCTAGTTCAAAACAGGTTTTCAAAAAAATTAACCGGATATCGTTTCTAAATAATGCGGCTGTGGCTATAAATTATAAATGCGGCTGTGGTTATAAATTATAATCTAAAAATGCCGCTGTGGTTATAACTTATCGTTTCTAAATTATAAATTATAAAATACTGTTGTGGTTATCGTTTATAAATAGTGCGGCTGTAGTTATATAAAAAAATGCGGTCGTGGGAAAGATTTCAAGCTTTAGCACATTGAAATGGCGGTAATATAAAAAAATTAAAATACCTTGTGTAGTTTCTTGGTCCAGCTGACACACACGTTGAAATAAACAGCCCTGAACGACAAACGTTGGGCTCTGAAGAAACACTGAAAGTGAAAGGTTGAAAGCTAAATGAAAAACTTTGGGTCCGGAAGGAATGTTGAACGCTAAACGTCAAACACTGAAAGCCTGTTCTGTTCTGTTCTGCCTGTTGGGTGCACTGCCGACCAAAGAGGGACCACCTAATTTTAACTAGCGTAAAAAGCAAAAACCCTAAACTCCAACGGATACACCCATTTTAATTTTTAACTTTTTCGGGTTTCAGAATTTGGGCAATAGTTATGCGGGTTCCGGTGTTATAATAGAAATACGTTTCTGGAAAGGAGGAGTCGTTTCCAAAAAATGCACATTCGTCACCTGTTGTATTTGGCACGTATTCTTGCGTATCCGTATCCGGATCCGAATCAGATCCGAGGATATGGAGATCTTTGCCCCTATGCTACTGGATCCGGTAACGTAGATTTTCCTTGACACTTGGCACACCCCAAAGTCACTTCCTAGACTTTGGAAATAAACATGTTCACTTCATATATATATGATTATTCAATCCTATGAGCCCCTTTTATTCATCCATGGAGTCTTAGCCCCCCATACTCATTTTATCTTCTAGTCTACAACAATAATGTGTTTATTAAATGCATGTGTTGTCATATTTACAGTTCTAGGCTTTCTAGCATCAAGAGATATATAATTAGAAACATGTGCACCTGGGCATACCAACCCCCAAAACACAAAACACGCATGTACATGGACGTAATAGCGCCTCAAAACATAGAAACACACATGCACACAGGCATAATGGCCCTCAAAAGAAATCCTCGGCTCACCAGCCTAAGTTTCGCATGTACATGTTATTTACAATCTAGGGGTCGAGTAGGGGTGTTAGAAAATGAGGGTGAGGGGGTAATAGGAGGTAATGATGGTACATTACAATTGGAAAAATGGAATGAACATGAAGCTAATTAGAGAAATAGATAAAACTAAAAACAATCCTAAAGGTAGTAAATTAAACAGCGATTGCAATGATTAGTCCAAGCCTTGGAATATATGAATTTTACAATCTTTTAGTTTCGAAGAGGATGTGTAAGGTTTTCAGATTCACAAAATGATAAAGTACAGATGGGAGTTGGGTAGATATACACAACTTAAGAGGTAGAGTACTTCCCCCTAGGGTTATTAGCCTACATGTACAATGTTGGCCTTATCTAAATCTGGAAGTATAATAATTATTACAATATATGGTTGGACATGGCTGAAAGTGAAACTTACACCATTTTGAACATCCCCTCTTTAGTTGAATACAGGGCCATAGAGAAAAAATATGAATACAAATGAGAGTGGATGTATGGATACTCAACTCAACATAAGGTCAGTCATGGCCGAAATACAAATGAGAGTGGGTGTATAAATACCCAACTTATAATAAGATTGGTCATGGCCGAATTTGAATTTTACACCCCTAATTTCAACGCCTCCCTTAATCTGAGTAAGAGGCCTTGGAGACAAGGCGATTCACACCCCCCTTGATGTTGAACATGGACCACATAGATAAGACGTTACATATTATTCCCCATTTGAATGCCATAACTACCTGTAAAATTCCCTCTTGGAAATGACCCCAAAATACCACCGTGTTTTCTAAGTGAAATGTTTGTCAAACAATTTAATGGCAAACTGCTGTAGGTACACTTTTCGTAATTTAATTCCAAATATACATACACAGTGAACCACACTTGATAGGATAATGCTTCAGAATGATACCAATTAATTTATAATATACCCAGAGACACAAATAGTGCTGATATGAGTTTATGAAGCAAGAAATATAAACATGAAGAAGCTTGCTTTAATTCAAAATGAGAACAACAGTAAATAACAAAATAGAGGAACCTGGTGTACAAATCAGCAAGAGGATCTTCAGTATAATGCCCTGCCTTTGGTGTTGCTTCGGCACTGCAATCTACAGGTAAATGGCCCAACATTTACATGCCTTCATGCCTTTACCACTGTGAGATACCCTTTAGGGATATTCCAAAATTTTCACTTACTTTCCTCCGAGTTTTGGCTTAGTGTTCAGTATGGAATTTCGTCAAACAGTTGATAAACATATGGCTGTAGGTGTACTTTACTTAAGTTTAATTCCAAAGAGTAAACACAGTACTGAGAAAATGCCTCTAAACTCATCCACATAACTGTGTATTATTAACAATTAAACCCAGAAAAAGGTACACAGCTGATATACACTATTTATCACTCCATAAAGGTACTATTCATCAGTGGAATATGGCTCCAAATTACATAGTAGTACATATTTAATTTATGAACTGATAGAATAACTAAAGAACACAACAGAGACAAGAACCTGGGAATATATTTCAGCAATATGGTGCTACAGGATCCCTTTTTTGTGACAGCAGTTCAGTCCTTCGTCAACAAGCATACTCAGCCAACAATAATAGAAAGTACTCGGCCCCAGTTAGCAGGTGAAACTCGTCCTAGAAAGATACCAGACTTGGCTCTCTAATAAATAGATGACTTGGCCTCCAACAGTAGATAAAACTCGCCCCTCTAACGCAGCTTTGTCTCAGCCTTCAATATGTAGCTCAGATGAAGAGGAATGTGGGCTGGTAGTGCAATAGAACTTGACCTCATGGAATCTTATAAGACGGCCCCTTAAAGATATTTCAACCCTCTTTTCTTGGCAACTCGTCCTCAATTTTTTGCCTTGGAAGCTTGGTATTTTCTTGGATATTCTTAGTTTGTCAAAGATATATGAGAAACTCAATATTAGAAGATAAAATCAATAGATAACACCACTTACCTCCATTATTTTTTGCAAATCTTCTTCTTCTTAGTAGCACAATGGCGAAATCTGAGTGATTTCGCTCTCTAAACCAACTAGGGTGGATAGTTTCAACATCGAAGCTAACAACAACTGCTCGACTTTCTCAAACCCTAGGCTTTTCTCCAAAAACTCTTCAAATCTCGTTTTTTCTCAAATGGAAAAATGATAGAATGAAGAGAAACCCCCTCATTTCTTGTTTTGTAGCTCATTTTCCACCATTCTGGTTTTTCCCCAATTAAATAATAAAAACACTTTTCCCTTTATTTAATAAAATGACTCATTAACTAATTAAAGTCACTTTTAACCTCATAAAATGCTTAGTTTGCCTCCACGGTCACACCAGCCACTTAAAGCCCCTTTTCATTAACATGCCCTGTAGTTCTTTTCGCTCCGATTCCAACGAGCTAATACACTTAGGTATTTCTCCAAGTAATCAGTGCGAGACAACACCTTGAGCATAATTAATTAAAATATGGCCGTTAATAACTCCATTTTACGGAAATTGTCAGAATGCAGTGGAACCAAGATCGAACTGTGCGGAACTGATTCTGATGATGAAAAATGGCAAGTGACCTCAGTTGGCTCCCATAAAAATCCTCAAAACCCTTCGGGCCCACCAATAATATAATCTTACTCCCATAAAAATCCTCAAAACCCTTCGGGCCCACCAATAATATAATCTTACTCCCATGACTTGGTTGACATGAGCTTTGGAAATCCCTCCTAATTTCACCACAAGGCAATCCAAAAAATTGTGGACATTACAGTCTCCCCTCCCCAAAATTGCTTATCCTCAAGCAATGTCATCGCATGCTGCTACTCCACAAGCTGTTCCAAACTAATACTAGGGTCCCAAACCATCTTGATCATCGTGAAGCATGTTGTAAAGTGTAACTAGGTTCAGTCTTCATAATGACATGTAATTATGATTTTATGTAAGAGATGTAAAGAAGAAAACTAAAATTATTGTAATGCTTGCATCATGGGTTTGATGAGCAAGAGATTTCATTTAAATATAGGCTCCCATTGAGAGCCCTTAGGAATTTTGTCATCTAGTCATAAAACTATAAAGAGTCATTGTCATGTAATGAAGACATGTTACACATTATAAACAGTCACTCTTGTCTATGTAAAGTCATCCTCCAAGACCTTGTCACTAGCCCTCTTCAAGTCGGCCTACAACGAAGGGAGAAAATCAAGAGATGATGTTGGCCCTCCTCCAAGAGATCATGTTGGCCTAACTGCCATGGACAAACGACTATGTATACTAGTACTCGACCTCATTTGGAAGTAAGTCGATCAAGTAACTCTACAAAGAAGTGCGAAAATCATACCAGAGAAAGTCACTATCTCAGTGAAGCAAGAGGGAAGGAGAGCGAAGTTAGATTACAAACTATTTTTGGGTAATATATCCTCCCATGTGTGAAGGCAAAAGATACGAAGGTGCCAGAAGTTCGTTGAAGTCTTGCTGCTTGCAGCTACATCAAAGTGATCATATTTGGGAAGAGGACCTTGCTAGAAGGGGCCGAGTAGAAGTGCATTAGGTCTCTTTCTTGAGACTTCAAGGAGACTGAGATTCTCAAGGAAGTTGAGAAGAAGGAGACCGAGATTTTCAAGGAAATCGAGAAAAGGAAGACCGAGATTCTCAAGGAAGCTGGGAAGAGGAAGAAGAAAAAGTAGTGTCAGAAAAGAGGCTAGTGACTTGATCTTGGGAGGACTCTAGTGTCAAGGGTCATTGCAGGGTCTCGATGTTCAACAATTGAAGATCTATAAGATCAATTTCATTTGGTTTTTCCTCTCAAAGAGTGAGAGGTTTTGGCCCTGGCTAACATGCCTATATACTGTGTCTCTTGTCTCTCTATTTGTTCATGATATATGGTAATTGTCTTGATGAGAAGAACATAATAATAATTACAAGTAAGAGAAGATCATAATCAAGAAGTATAAATCTATTACAAGTAGAGAAATCACCTAACCACTAATGCCCTAGACTTGTCGACATGGTATCGGAGATAAGGTGCTAAAGTCAAGAAGGGGCATCTAATCAAGAAGACATACAAAGATCTAGTTTCAAGGAAGGACCAAAGCGAGACAAAAGATATCAAGCAAGACCTTAAATCAAAGGAATCATCATCAAGAAGGAAGCAGAAAGAAAGAACCAAAACCCTAGTAGCATTTCCAAGTTCACCATTCATCCATCTCCAAAGAAGTGGAAGCTCTTCAAAAGACTCAGGAAGGGTAGGTCAAAAGAACATTGTCATAATCTTTAGGGAGGTTCATAAAACAAGCTCTCTCTCATCATTCTTTCAAGGAATAGTCTTCTACTATCTACATCAACATCAAGACTAAGGAGGAAGCAAGTGGAAGAAGCAACATTCACTCAAGTAAGTATATGACTTCATCTGAAACTACCAAAATGTCTTTTCGCAAGGAAAACAACAAACTAGTTGGGGCTTCAAATTTCCTTGCATGGAAGAAAAGAACAAACCTAAACCTCATTGAGAATGAAGTCAGGGATCACATCAAGGGATCAATAATCCAACCTCCCAAAGGAGATACTCAAGCACTTGCTAAATTCATGAAAGGGGAAGTGAGGGCCCAAAGGATTCTCATAGAATCTATCAAAGACTCTCTCATCCCATATGTGTCAAAATTAGACACATCAAAAGCATTATATGACAAATTGGTAGAGTTATTTTCCATAAGTACTGCAGGAGAAGTTATCTCTCTAGGGAAAGAACTCTACAAATTGAAGATCTCAAGGGAAAAAGGAATAACCTCATACTTTATGAGGATTTCAGAAATAAGAGATCAACTTCAAGATTTGGGTGAAATAATGTCTGACAAAGAAATGACCACTGTAGTATTAAATGCACTACCAGAGGATTGGGGCAACTTCACTTCAAGTATTTATGGGATGAAAGAAGCCACCCCTTTCCAAGATCTATGGTCATTATGCAAAATTGAAGAAACTAGACTGAAGGCAAAAAATGATGTGGGATCGAATGAGCAGAATCAAGCATATGCTGCTATGTCAAAAGGAAAAAGGAAATTTGGAAAATTCGATCCTCAAAAGAAAAGAAAAAATATGGCTAAGGTGCAATGCTTTGGCTGTTAAGAATATGGGCACCATAGATGAGATTGTCCTAAAATTAAAAGGAGCAATAAAAACAAGGAATAAGCTCATATTACCGAAGAAGTGGAAGAACTTGAAACAAAGAAGCCAAAGGAGGAAGTGAGAGATCTCTACTATGATTGAGATGATCTCCTTCAAATATTCTTCTATTATGTAAAATATAGATAGGAAGCTTAGTAAATAAGATAGGATGCATCATATTAGAGAATGGCATCATGGTAGAAGCATTAAGAACTCATGATATAGGGACAAAAATCTATAGCTATATAGGGAATAGCTCTTGAAAAACCTCATTGAAAGATACTTATGAAAAAGAAAGAAGTCATCTAGGACAAGGCTCATCATACATTTGCATAATAAGATATGTTGGATCCTCCAGATTCTCTGATGGAATCTTCATTATAAGATTCACCGATCATGAAGAAAGACAAATGGTTCTAAACTAATGGAATTCATAGAATGATGACATGATGACATAACAGGGAAGCAGGTCAATAGCATAAGGCTCCTTCATTCAGAGGAAGATGCTGCAGATTGTATGAGGAAAGATGAGGTTTGTATGCTCACAGGAGATATGGTTACAGACATCATGAATCAATGTTCTATCTTAAGGAGCATGATCAGAGAAAGGATCTCCTCCTAGGATGCAGGAATGCATAGATCACATATTTACTAGATGAAATCAACATAATATGTCCTCATATGGAAGATGAGATAAATGGCTACAATTAAGGAACTCTAATTGGAAGTTCCTGGGAATGAAAGATGTGTAGAAAGAAAGGAAAAGATCAATGGTAAAGGCAGTCAACATCCGAGAGACGAAGCAAGATTCAAATATGATATCTTTCAAAAAGATATGAAGACTCTGATAGAAGTCTGGAAAAGATAGAGACGCTTGACAACACATATCTTTAGGAGATGTGTCAACATGTACGTTGGATGCTGATGCCTACAAGAAGATGTCATGGTGAAAAGCCTTCACAAAGGTAATTATGATTTAAGTGTTCATTACTTATTTATGAGCTAGTATATGGATGGGCTTATGTAGGACTACCAAAGGGAATAACTATGAAAATCTTCCAAGATAACCACATTGAAAGATGAAAGACCTTTCTGAAAAAGAAAGCATGATGAAGGTAGCATAACATGAAGTAATACCAGATGTAGACTGATAGTTCACTTTCTAATGAGAAGAATGATGACATGACTAACTCATGGATGAAAGTGATGGATGGTCTGTGCCCTATGAAGAAGTCCCCAAAAGAAGAAGACTTCTTGACAAAGGAAATACATGACATCAAAGGAAGAAGTTCTTCTAGTAGCTGGTTGTCCCATCGTCTCCAGCTAAGGAGCTGTTGTAGGTCCCTAATTAAGAGGGAGAGATAGATACATTATTCTTGTCTTCACTTGGGAAGACAGAATAGAGGATTGGGTAAACATTTAGGATCCGATACTCTTTGAGGATGTGGTAGGGCATCTAAAATAAGAGGAGTCGTGGAGGACCGATATTCTTTGAGGGTTGGGGAGTCCAAGGTAAGAATAGTCCTCATGGAACACACCCTGAGAACTTGGGTGGGGTATGTTCTTAGAGAGACAGCGACGAGGGTGGATATAAATCATTGGTTTTGCCAGCATTGAGCTCAGATCTTGTGAAGAGATAGAGTTGTTAGTCAAGGCCTTCCTATATAATAATGCTGGTTAAAATGATGCTAAACAAATGTGTTACCAATCTGATTCTTCTTATGAGAAATTCTTCTTATTGAGAATGACCAAGTACCATTATGAATACCGCCCTAGTTAAGAGGGAGTGTTGTAAAGTGTAATTAGGTTTGGTATTCATAATGACATGTAATTATGATTTTATGTAAGAGATGCAGAGAAGAAAAATAAAATTATTGTAATGCTTAGATCATGGGTTTCATGAGCAAGAGATTTTATTTTAGTATAGGCTCCCATTGAGAGACCTTAGGAATTTTGTCATCTAGTCATAAAAGTATAAAGAGTCATTGTCATGTAATGAAGACATGTTACACATTATAAAGAGTCACACTTGTCTATGTAAAGTCATTCTCCAAGACCTTGTCACTAGCCCTATTCAAGTCGGCCTACAATGAAGGGAGAAAATCAAGAGATGATGTTGGCCCTCCTCCAAGAGATCATGTCGGCCTAATTGCCGTGGACAAATGCCTATATATACTAGTGCTCGACCTCATTTGGAAGTAAGTAACTCGATCAAGCAAGTCTACAAAGAAGTGCGAAAATCATACCAGAGAAAGTCACTATCTCAGTGAAGCAAGAGCGAAGGAGAGTGAAGTTAGATTACATATTATTTTTGGGTAATATATCCTCCCATGTGGGAAAGCAGAAGATACGAAGGTGCCAGAAGTTGGTTGAAGTCTTGCCGCTACATCAAAGTGATCATATTTGGGAAAAGGACCTCGCTAGAAGGGGTCAAGTAGAAGTGCATTAGATCTCTCTCTTGGGACCTCAAGGAGACCGAGATTCTCAAGGATGTCGAGAAGAAGGAGGCCGAGATTTTGAAGGAAATCAAGAAAAGGAAGACCGAGATTCTCAAGGAAGCCAAGAAGAGGAAGAAGAAAAAGCGGTGTCAGAAAAGAGCCTAGTGACTTGGTCTTGGGAGGACTCTAGTGTCAAGGGTCATTGTCATGGTCTTGATGTTTGTCAATTGAAGATCTTTAAGAAATTTTTCATTTGGGTTTTCTTCTTAAAGAGTGAGAGGTTTTGGCCCTGGATGACAATCCTATATACTATGTCTCTTCTCTCTCTATTTGTTCATGATATGGTAATTGTCTTTATGAGAAGAACATAATAATAATTACAAGTAAGAGAAGATCATAATCAAGAAGTAGAAAACTATCACAAGCAATTATCATAAGTAGAGAAATCACCTAACCGCTGATGCCTTGGATTTCTCAACAAAGCATTCCTCGCTCCACTCACTCCCCAACAAGGCATAGACTCAAGAGGCCCTCTGTATACTACCCCTAAGTATAACATCTCGAAATGCAATATCTCGACCATCTCCTTGAGAAGCTGCTCTATCAAAAAACCAATCTCATGTACCTCAATGGTGAACTCCTAAAGGTACAATCCAACTTCTATTGAGAAGGATTCTTCTCCACATGAACTAGGCACGACCTCCTCCTACTAATCAGTTTGCCATACTAGTGGGATGCTCCAAAATATCAACAAATCACTGAGGAGTGAACTGCTCTCTGCGAAACTGAGGTCCAATGGAAGATCTGAGTGATCTCCCTTGTAAGAACCAACTCATCCATAATTGTAGCTGATTTGTTGATCCCTGCAATGCCAGGGTCCCATGCTAATCTCAAAAAGAGACTGCCATGTTGTTGTTGCGCCGCTCTGATCATAAATAATTGCCCATTGCGCTCATACTGAATACTCCTCGCCTAGAACCTCATGACAAAATATCTGTAAGATCAAGACCCACAACCATGAAACACCTTCTGCCAAGGCCTCTCAGCGAGGTCAAAGTCTACTGATCTACAACTAGACTCAATCCTGAGCAACAATATGGAAAATTCGCATCGCCACATGGCGAAGGCCTCCATGATCCTCCATGCATCAACCCCAAAATCAACTAGATCACTCGATGTTATAATCTTGCTCATCGAGAGGTGGGGTTATCTATCAACCAATGAAATCTCTGGACTCCATAGCCAAATCAAAAGTTCACAACTTCCCATTTTTATTGGCTGCCATTGCGTAGTACCAATATTTGTTGGAATCCATCCGTGCCTCCCCTTTGATCCCTGCATGCACTCAACAAAGGTACACCATGTATCGATAATCAACCTGGTGCTTGCTAAGCCACCCTGGTCCTGCCAGATCACAAAAAAAAGTCTACTGATGCACCTCAACATTGGCTAGTGTCCAAACACTCTCCTGTAAGAGAGGCTTACCATTTGTTGTATCTCATGCTCATAAATCGCCTCAGAATGTCCTACCCAAGGCATGTCACACATCTCCCTAAGTGTGAGCTTAGGGGTAGAACCAATGCTATCTCTGTAGTAGATTGGACCATCCCTAAGCTTGCATCTTCCAGCTCGCTCCCTAACCATATGCCATAATTGGGAAGTCTCTCTCTTGATGCACTGTGTCCCACCCAACTGTCTCAAGTGAGCCTCCCACGTTTTGTTGGTCGTGATGTGAGCATCAAAAGAAAAAACCAAATCCTCTGTGACTATAAGAAATATGGTGGAGAGATAGGCGTGTGATTCCCTAGGGTTATGATCAAGAGATGCTCATTTGTGCCCTCATTGATCTTGGGTAAGCTAAACCTAAGGGTATGCCTGACGTCCTTGTCAAGGGATCTCTTTTGAGGTAGTGCTCCAAAATCATGTTGTGCAACATCATGTAGTACTGCATATAGCCACGTATCCCTGCACTCCTTTGCATAACATTGTACCTCGTGGCAAATGCCTGTGCACCACTAGATACCACTGCCTACTGCTGTACCACCCCGCATCGTCTATCTCGCATGTGCTGATGTATTCGCTACTTTGCTGGTGAACCATGTGAGTCATATCTCCTCATCTATCCTGGTTGACCTAAGCGAGATAACTCTTCACATGCTAATGGGGATGTCACTGCTATGCTGATCCTCGGTGGCTCTTGTGCCTAATACATCAATGGAAGTGCATCGTCTCCATACAATGCCCTACCTGGTGGCATACCAATGCCCTCCCATCCGAATAACTCTTGCCGAGGCATGCTGACTACTCGACAATCCCATATACTGACGATGTGCCAGGACATATCTCGGAGCCTGCACAATATTTCGTCAAACCAACCCGACACTAGCGCTGACTAGAACTCTGATGGAAATGTGAATGATTGTTTTTGCTTGGTTAATGGGTTAACCACCCCATCAATGCCAATCATCTTGCATTTCTAGTATATGATGGAAAGCCCCACCTAGATCCCCATGCCAACCTGGGTTTCCAGTATCCACTCCACCCGTCTCAACTAAACCTAGATCCCAAATGGATGTATCATCATCTGAAATATACCTGTCTCCACATTCCATGGGTGCATAATCAGGAACCTCTTGGACATACCTCTCTGCAAGTGCCAGTTCATCTAGGTGCTCCTTGTGCTCAACTATCACAGTAGGCTCCTCTATTAAATCATGAGTGCCCCTAACATCCTCTTGTGTGATGGTTACCATAGTAAACTGATTGTATGGTGTGGAGGATGAAGATTGCACACAACTCAACTCCATACAAAGCTGCTCACCCTGCAACTCGGATTCTTGAAGGGCCAACTAACTTCTCTTCAAGACTCTTGGGTGGTCTCAAGCTTATGTGTAAGCTTGTCAACTTCCTCCTCTTTCCCTACTAGCGCGTCATGATATATCTCAGCAAGCATGAGTAGATGATCTCTGTCTGAAAGGAGGTGTAGGTAGTTGGATTTTATCTCTACCAATCCCTTTTTGAGACTGAAAATCTGCAAGTGAAGGCTCTCCTCCCAAACCATCATGCGTCACTGCACTTCTCCAACAATAATCTACCACCAATACTTGTGTATCATCAAAATGCTTCATGGATGCAACAATCATATCTTCACCTACCTTCAATTGCCATGCCACTTCTCCAGCAATAATCTACCACCAATACTTGTGTATCATCAAAATGCTTCATGGATGCAACAATCATATCTTCACCTACCTTCAATTTCCATGCCAAATGATAGGATTCGTGGTTGCCATCATCACGCTTCCCAAAATCATCTTCCTTTGTCATCCTTCATGCTTAACTCCCGAGAAATTGGATCAACATCCAAACTTTATCATGATTAGGTGCTAACACACTCGAATCATCAAAATCATCATTACTAATTGATTGGGAAACTTTATCATATGTATTTTCAACCTGTATATCACATTCAATATTGGTTTTATCAACCTCATATGATAGCTCTAATGGAGTATTAAAGGATGTTGTTTTTTCAACCTCGTTCTGCACATCGTCGACATGAACAGGTGTATCTATTTCCAAGATGTCATCCACTTCGTCAGATTTGAATCCCTCTTTTTTCGTTCCAAGTGATAAGAGCGGCTTCAACAACTTAGGATGCTCTAAAAATGTTGTTAAATTCTTTTGATATCCTTGCATAACTTGCAAAAGTTCCTTCAGGAGTCCCTGATTTATCTTCATCTTTCCAAAGTGGGTTCTCTGCCTTGATAACTTCGGAACTCATCAAATTGCCATGATATACTTCTCTTAGATCCCACAACTGTCCAAGAACATGCTCTGATACGACTGTAAAATTCCCTCTTGGAAATGACCAAAAAATACCACTGTGTTTTCTGAGATTATGGAGTTTTCTCAGTGAAATGTTTTGTCAAATAGTTAATGACAAACTGCTCTAGGTACATTTTTCATAATTTAATTCCAAATACACATACACATTGAACCACACTTGCTTCAGAATGATATCATCTAATTTATAATATACTCAAAAACACAAATAGTGCTGATACGAGTTTATGAAGCAAGGAATATAAACATGAACAACCTTGCATTAATTCAAAATGATAACAACAGTGATTAACAAAATAGAGGAACCTGATGTACAAATCAGCAAGAGGATCTTCAGTATAATGCTCAGACTTTGGTGCTGCTTCAACAATGCAATCGACAAGTAAATGGCCAAACATTTACATGCCTTTACCACTATAAGATACCCTTTAGGGATGTTCCAAAATTTTCTGTTAATTTTCTCCGGGTTTTGGCCGAGTGTCCAATATGGCATTTCATCAAATAATTGATAAACATATGGCTGTAGGTGTACTTTAGTTAAGTTTAATTCCAAAGAGTAAACATAGTACTGAGAAAATGCCTCTAAACTCATCCACAGGTATTATTAATATTAAACCCAGAAAAAGGTACACCGTTGATATACATTATTTATCACTCCATAAAGGCAGTATGTGTCAGTGAAATATGGCTCAAAATTACACAATAGTGCATATTTAATTTCTGAACTGATATAATCACTGAACAACATAGTTATTAGAACTGGACCGGTCATTGAACCGGTAGACCCTCGGGACTTGGAAGTGCTCAGAACTGTATGGAAACCGGTCAACCAAAAACACACAAAATATTCAAATTTTAAAGCAAAACACATATATTAATGTGCATCCATATGAATCCAAACCATTTATACACAAATAAGCAAAAGTTCTCATTTATATAACATGTAAGGGTGCACATAACCAAAATAGCACCGAGTGCAATCCATCTCTAAACCGAAAATACATTAACAAACAAGCTCCACATGGCTTCTAGCATCCATAAAACATTATGCTACAACAAATACTGACATATCATCAAAATCATTGTCTATATTGGGATCTTTGTCATCAATATCACCCTCTAAGCATTAAAATAAGATAGAAAAATCATAGCATGTCAAGTCAATATTTTGTTTGAGTGATGAGTATTTTTTTTTATTAGGCTCATGATAGAGGAGTTCAACAACCAATGCCACTAACATCAAGGTACATAGAGGGCTTGGTGTTCTTGATTAAATACTAGTTCCATACCCTCGTACATGAGAAAATCCAATGTAGCATTGCAATCCCCCAATCCTGAAAGCTGGGAACACTATTAAGTCTGCTGGATTTTGAGTGAGATCTATAATTCTACTTTCTCCATATGAAATCCAATGAGATCAAAACTACTCTCAAACATTCTGAGTCATTTCATGGTAATGTTAAAAATTTAAGTAAAAGGATGAAATGAAAGATAAAGGAGAATGTCAATTTTACTAGCATAGCAATAGTAGGGTCATATTCTTGAATATTAGACACCTATTATGGGCTAGTGCCTAGCTAAGACAAACATTAAAATAAAAAAAGTAAAACAAGCCCCCTTGTTGCGTTCTATGTGGCTTTACCGTACCGAACCAGACAAAAACGGTTCAAGTCACTAGTTCGAGAACCGGTTTTTGCCTCAAAATGGTCAGACCGGTCTGAACTGGTCGGTCTGGTTCGGTCCTTATAACAATGCTAAAAAACACAACAGAGACAAGAACCTGGGAATATATTTCAGCAATATGGTGCTACAGGACCCCTTTTTTGTGATGGTAGTTTAGTCCTTCATCAACAAGCATACTCAACCAGCAATAATAGAAGGTACTCGATCCTAGCTAGCAGGTGAAACTCATCCTAGAAATATATCAGATTTGGCTCTCTAATAAATAGATGACTTGGCCTCCAAGAGTAGTAGATAAAACTCACCCATCTAACTCAGCTTTGTCTCAACCTTCAATATGTAACTCAGATTTAGCCAAATGAAGAGGAATGCGACCTGGTAGTGTAACAGAACTCGACCTCCTGGAATCTTAGAAGACGACCACTTCAAAGATATTTCAACCCTCTTTTTCTGGCAACTCATCCTTAGATTTTTGCCTTGAAAGCTTGGTATTTTCTTGGATATGTTGGAATTTGTAAGTCTAACCCATTAGAAACCCTTCATGTTCTTTCTGATTTATTCCTACGTACTTGTTCTGTTAATTAACAAGTTATTTACCATGTAAATAGTGGAAATAAATACAAGTACATGCTCAACACACTACAGATCATCAATTGAAGGAAACAAAACTGTCAGGCCAGGAGTAACTCCAGAAAAACTGATACGATTATTTCATTAGGTAGCTATTGTTATATACATGGATGTGACTGATCAGTTCATCTTCTTGATGACTGTTCACATTCCAGAAGATTAGGTGTCAACATTCCCCCCCTTAATCTGAAGGGATGTTGGTGAGTCCAAGCATCGTTCTGAATCTTTCAAGCTTTTCTCTTCCAAGCGTTTTGGTGAAGATGTCTGCAATTTGCTCATTTGTGGAACAATGACGAAGATGGATTGTTTTGGCCTCAACATGATGTCGGATCAGATGATATTTAGTATTGATGTGCTTTGTACGATCATGGAACTTTGGGTTCTTGGCCAACTTTATTGCAGAGGTGTTGTCAATCATGAGTGGAGTTGATTGTACTTTTTTTACCTGCAAATCTTCAAGAATTTTTCTGAGCCACACAATTTCTTTCGTTGCTTCAGCTGCTGCCACGTATTCTTCTTCTGTTGTGGAATCTGCTGGAACTGATTGTTTGCATGATCTCCAAGAGACAACTCCTAATCCAAGACTCATAGCATATCCTAAAGTAGATACTCCAGTTTCTTTGTCTCCATCGAAGTCTGAATGAGAGTATTCAATCAAGCTGAAGTCGTCCACCTGTGTATACTTGATTCCAAGGTCTTGAGTTCCCTTCAAGTAGCTTAGAACTCTTTTTGCAACAGACCAATGTCCCTCACAAGGCTTTTGCATAAACCTAGAGAGGATTCCAACAGCAAATGAAATTTCTGGTCTGGTAGTAGTGAGGTAGATGAGACTTCCTACAAGCTATCTATACTTTGTTGCATCCTCAAATTCCTTTCCTTCAATAGATGTGAGCTTTAAGTTTTGTTCCATTGGAGTAGAAAGAGGATTGCACTCTGTCATGC
>APFE030134666.1:63587-86592 GCA_000404065.3 Pinus taeda
TACGCAGAAATGAAAGGTATAGATCCGGTTAAAAAAAAAACTAAATAAACCGAAACCGAAATAAGCAGAGAGAAAATAACAGTAAACTGCTAATAAAGACTGTATACCTCCAGATCTTAAAAATGACGCAGATGGGGCTACCGGAAACCTTTTCGCGTGAAACGAAAGGGGTTCCTCACTGGAATAGATGCTCCAAACACAACAGAGCAGTCCTCTCGGCCCGAAAGCAGTCAGAAACAGTAGATCTAGGAAACGACAGCCGCATGCAGTTCTACCGGCTTCAGATTTGGATCACCAACGGACCGGCCCTCAAATAGCTCTGATACCATGTAGGAATTTACAGGGTAAGTTGCTCAGACAGAACACCAAAAGGACACGGCTCACAAACAGATCACAGATCAATACACCAGTATTTTGACGTGGTTAAAACCCTCAGAGAGGGAAACAGTCCACGGCCTGCGCCAACGTGGCTACTACAGGCAATTTATTAATAAACGAATGAAAATTTACATAAGCTTCTCTCATGCACGGTTAACCTACAAATGACCCTCCATGCGCTTTAAATAGAATTCATGGACCAATCGGGTGTCAAGCCACGGATCAAGTGTCGGTAATACCGAGGACAGAATGAACCGTCGGATCACTACATATCGTGACCGTCGGATTGTAAGTTACAAAATGTACAACGGTAAAGAAACACACTTTACCTAACGCTAACCTAACTCTATACTAGACCAAGTTGAACTTAACTATTCCTATGTGTCGGAATATCCTAACAGTTCCCTACAGGGTTAATATATTCAACTTTCCCGGCAGTTCTGGTAGTTCCCTACAGTTCTGGCTGTTCTCGACAGTTTCGACTTCTGCCCTCTGCATCAGCTTTCTTGGCTGTTGTGCTGATCCTCCCAACACCATCTCTGCCTCTTTGCTTTTGTATTCATTGCCCCTCAGCTGCAACTCCAGATCACTCTCTCAACTTTCTCAGCAAACCTAGCACCAGAAAGTCGAAATCTTGATCTCTTGGTGTGTTCTCCAAGTGACCCTCAAGCCTCCTCTTATACTTTTCTTGTTGACAAATCAACAATTGAGATTAAGTCCCTAATCAATGGCTAAGATTAGATCTGGATTGATCCATGTCTTTTGGACCATTCTGACACTGTTTTATATTAATTCACTTTAATATTTTATTTTCCCTAAGTTTAGACTTAGGGACTCCATTAAAATTATTAATTATTTTAATATCTCTCAACCTATTTAGAATATGCCCAAACCCTTTCTTGGTATTAGAGATCTCATGTGCCTTAGCCTCTCCACCAATTTTCGTGGCTAGAGCACATCTTGATGCTACCCCAAATCAACACTCCCTCTTAGCGAGCACTGTGCTTTAGTCATACTCCTCATTGAGCATCACTATGATCATCCGACATCGGTCCCTGTGCTGATGCTAGGCTTGTTGCCCAACATCCTCTGCATTGCTGCATCCTATACTACTACCCATGGCCCTGCCACTGCCACTGTTGCATCCGTACTGCAGCTCCCTCTGCATCCGTGCTACTGCCCATGGCCTTGCCACTGCCACCGTTGCATCTGCACTGCAACCCCTCTCATCATGCTGCATCGTGCTGCCCATAGCACTACCATTGCTAACTGCTGCACTGCAACTCAGTCACTGAGAAGTAAGTAACTGATCTCCCAACTTTGACATCTCAGTCAGGCTAGAAACACTCCTGATGCTGAAGCTCCCTCTGTCACTAACAAGTGCCCCCTCTCTGACCTCTGTGCTGCTGCAACAACTCTGTTCATCTTGCACCGTTGCACACCTCTCTGTGCCATCTTGCACTGGTGCAACACTCCCGTGCTTCTCGCACTGTTGTCTCACTCTGCCTTGGGAATCCTGCACTATAGCTCCCTCTATCGCTCCATCCGCATCCATCTCTATTGACATCGACCAGTATTACTACTCCTCTTCAGGGCTCCTGTAGCAAGGTCTAGTCCAAGAGGCTAGGTACCTTGAGGATCCTACCCCTCATCCCTTGTAGTCCGTTTGACTACAACTCGATGTCTCCCCACTTCTTTTCAAGTGGCACATGAGTACTCACGACACAATCGTCATCCCTCAAGGCGAAGGCCTTGATACGATGTTTATCTAGAATGAACAGGATCCTAGCCTTCCAGACCACAAAGTTGGACGCTCCGTCCAACCTATCTTGATCCCTCATCCCATTCATGGCCATCTCTCTATTCTTCTTTGTCGACTCCTCCAAGTCTCTCTACTTTTCGCTTGGAAGTTCTTGGTTCGACTCCATTTGGAAGTTTTTTGTTTGACTCCGTCGAGTCTCTCTACTTCTCGTTTGGAAGTTCTCTTCTGGACAACCTTTGAGTCCCGATTTCCCTCTTGGAAATCCTTATGCCAACCGTCAAGTTGCCCCTCTTCGATCGTCTGTGCAACTGCACCACTGATCTGGATTCCTAGGCTAGAAATCAGCCTCAACAACAACTCCCTCCCCTTGGTCTTGCTTTGTTAGGTACTGTTCTTATTACAATACCCCACCAGCTTCACTCTGCAACTTACCCACAACCTCCTATACCCTAGCAATTGAAGGATTGAGCCACTTGGCTCTGCGCAATCTCGACACCGACAAATCAGCTCCCCCAGCCAACTGCGTTAGCTCTCTTGGCCTCTGCGTGGCTTTGCGTGAGCCTGATTATTCCTCCTTTAGCCTCTGCGCTGTCCTTCTCTGGCCCAAAATGATGATGCAGTCCCTCTGCGTCACTCCTTCCTCTATCACCTTCTGCAAGGATCAACTCTGTCACTCGGGACAGCTGATTTCTGTTGCTGCTGCTCTGCTCGAGTGATGTCCTCAGTTCTCCTGTGATCTGCAACCACGTTCTAATACCATGTTGGAATTCCTAAGTCTAACCCGTTAGAAACCTTTCATGTACTTTCTGATTTATTCCTACCTACTTGTTCTCTTAATTAACAAGTTATTTACCATGTAAATAGTGGAAATAAATAAAAGTACATGCTCAACACATTACAGATCATCAACTGAAGGAAACAAAACAAGCACACAAGTGACACTGTTTTTTTTGGACCAATGTTCCTGGAAAAACCCAATGCGGGAAAACCGGTGTAGCTATCTGAGGGTTTTATTATTATGCAATTTCTGAATGCAATCTAGGTGCCAAAACTGGCACACCCCCAGAGAATAATCTCGATAGTAGTACTTCTCCTTTGGAGACAGATGCTCAGGCTAAAACCCTAGATAAACACTTTGGCAACTCCTCAGCTCCAATCTGCCCCACGAAAAACCCCAGCGTCAACCTCTTCTTCCCTCTGCGTCAGCTTTCCCAGTAGTTCTGGCAGTTCCCGGCAGTTCTGACAGTTCCTGACAGTTTTGGCTGTTCTCGGCAGTTCCTGCTTCTGCCCTCTGTGTCAACTTTCCTGGTTGTTCTGACAGTTCTTGGCAGTTCTTGGCAGTTCCAGTTGTTCCTGGCGGTTTCGGCTTTTGCCCTCTGCGTCAGCTTTCCTGGCAGTTCTGGCTTCTGCCCTTTGCGTCAACTTTCCCGGCAGTTCTGGCTTTTGCCCTCTACGTTAGCTTTCTCGGCAGTTCCGGCTTCTGCCCTCTGCGTCAACTTTCCCGGCAGTTCCAGCTGTTCTCGGTAGTTCCGGCTTCTGCCCTCTGCGTCAGCTTTCTCGGCTGTTCTGGCAGTTCTGGCTATTCCCAGCAGTTTCGCTTCTGTCCTCTGCGTCAGCTTTTCCCGCTGTTCCAGCAGTTCTTGATAGTTCCAACTTCTGGCCTCGTGTCAACTTTCCCGGTAGTTCCGACAGTTCCCGCTTCTGCCCTTTGCGTCAGCTTTCCCAGTTGTTGCGCTGATCCTCCCGACACTATCTTTGCCTCTCTGCTTCTGTATTCACTACCCCTCAGCTGCAACTCCAGATCACTCTCTCAACTTTCTCAGCAAACCCAACTCCAGAAAGTCGAAATCTTGATCTCTTTGTGTTCTCCAAGTGACCCTCAAGCCTCATCTTATACTTTTCTCATTGACAAATCAATGACTAAGATTAGATCTGGCTTGATCCATGTCTTTTGGACCATTCTAACACAGTTTTATATTAATTCACATTAATATTTTATTTTCCTTAAGTTTAGACATAGTGACTCCATTAAAAATATTAATTATTTTAATATCTCCCAAACTGTTTAGAATTTGCCCAAACCTTTTCTGGTATTGGAGATCTCATGTGCTTTAGCTTCTCCACCATTTTTTGTGGCTAGAGTACCTCTGATTCTACCCCAAATCAACAAGATATTATCAGTCCGTTAAAGAGATATGAGAAACTCAATATTAGAAGAGAAAATCAATAGATAACACCACTTACCTCTATTATCTTCTACAAATATTCTTCTTCCTGGTAGCACAATGGTGAAATCTGAGTGATTCCGCTTTCTAAGCTAACTAGAGTGTATAGTTTCAATATCAAAGCTAGCAATAACTACTAGGGTTTCTCGAACCCTAGGATTTTATCCAAAAGCTCTCCAAATCCTTTTTTTTTCTCAAATGGCAAAATGATAGAATGAGGAGAGACTCCCCTCATTTCCTGTTTTATAGCTCATTTGCCATCATTTTGCCTTTTTCCCCAATTAAATAATAAAAGCACTTTTCCCTTTATTTATTAAAATGACTTATTAACTAATTAAAGTCACTTTTAACCTCGGAAAATGCTTAGTTCACCTTCATGGTCACATCGACCTCTCAAAGCTCCTTTTTATCATCCTTCCCTGTAGATCTTTTCGCTCTGATTCCAACGATCTATTACATTAAGGTATTTATCGAAGTAATCAACCCCAAAGAACACCTTAAGCATAATTAATTAAAATATGCCCGTTAATATCTTCGTTTTATGGAAATTGTCGAAATGCAGCGGAACAAAGATCGAACTTTGCAGAACTGATCCTGATGATGAAGAGTGGCAAGCGACCCTAGTGGGCCCCTATAAAACTCCTCAAATCCCTTTGGGTCCACCAATAATATAATCTTGCTCTCGTGACCTGGTTGACATGAGCTTTGGAAATCCCTCCTAATCTCACCACAAGGCATTCCAAAATTTGGGGACATTACACTACCACACTGGTATGATTCCATGAGTTGGCAAAGATGGCTTCTGGTAGAGGTATAAAATTCAAACTCATCATCAATAAGGTGCCCATCATGAATATTTGATTGCCTAGTTGTTATAGAAGGAGCATTTAAGGAAACACTTGTAGGACCAAGAGGAGGACTAACATCATAATGTGAAGGAAGGTGATCCACTAAAACATGTTATGAATCATCTATCGACAAATCATTTGTAAGAATAGTGTACAAGATCTTGGTGGACTACGAGTAGGAAATATATTAATATGACCATGATCACTTTCTCTCCACTATGTTGTTGTCAATAATCGGAGAGGAAGGGCCCATATCTAGAGTGCACAAGTTGGGTATATATACACAACTTAAGAGGTAGAGTACTTCCCCCTAGGGTTATGAACCTACATGTACAAGGTTGGCCTTATCCCAATCTAGAAATATAATAATGATTACAATATAAGGTTAGACGTGGCTGAAGGTGAACCTTACACCATTTTGAACATCCCCTCTTTAGTTGAATAGAGTGCGAGAGAGAAAAATTATGAATACAAATGCGAGTGGGTGGATAGATACTGAACTCAATATAAGGTCAGCCATGGCTGAAATACAAATGACAGTGCGTGTGTAAATACCCAACTCATAATAAGGTTGGTCATGGCCAAAATTAATTTTACACCCCTAATTTCAACACATCCCTTAATTTGAATAATGGGCCCTTGGAGATAAGGAATTACTTCACAAGATTCACACCTCCCTTAATGTTGAACATGGACCACATAGAGAATACACTACATATTATTACCCACTTCAATGCCAATACTACCACATTGGTATAATTCCACGAGTTGGTGAAGATGGCCTCTGTTAGAGGTAGACAAATGACTCGTAATCAATAAGGTCCTCATCATGAACATTTGTTTGCCTAGTTGTTATAGGAGTGTTTGAGGAAACACTTGTAGGACCAAGAGGACCAAGAGGAGGAATACCATCATAATGTGAAGGAAAGATACACGAAAGTGTGCTGTGAATCATCTATCAGCAAATCATTTGTAAGCTAAGTCACCTGACACGGGGATTCGGGATTCGTAGGATTCGGGATTCGTGGTGTCGGATTCAGACACGTTGACCTCCCGGAACAGGACACGTAGGATTCGTTATATATATTAAAAATTAAAAATTAGATATTTCTTACACAAATTTTAATTAATGATACAAATTTATCGATTTCAAACATAGATCCTCATCTATAGCTATTAGCATGCAGAGTACATACAAAATTCAAATAAATGTCAGTGGCACTGGTCACATAAATGAGAAATCTATTAAAAATTTAAATCATGATTCATAATTCATAGCTGAAAGACAACTTACAACTACAAGATAGTAAGATAAACACACTAACAATTGTAGTTTTCTCATTAAGTCATCAAATCAAAATGTGTTACATAGGTAGTGTTGGTGCAATGCCAATGGCAAATAGAAATAGAAAATATAAAACAAATACAGGTATAAAAGCCTCAAGGCATCAATCAGCATCATTGTCCCCATCATCATGATCCCCACTGCTCTCCTCTGCATCCTCCTCCTCCCCTGTATCCATAGTCGCCTCTACATCTGTTGGTATGGAGGTTGAACCCTCTAAGTCATCAAATCTAACAGGCTCTAGCACTGGATCATTGAGATCCATGTTGGCCAATGCCAACTCAACAGTGGTGTCCAGACCCATATCATTAGGAACAATGTTACTTGGGAGCGGGCGCAAAAGCGGGGAGCAGGAGCGAAAACGAGAGCGGGAGCGACATATTCAGAAGCTCTTGGTTTGGTGCTCTTGATTAAATACGTGTTCCATACCCTAATACATGACAAAATTCAATGGAAACATTGCAATCCTCCAATCCTGAAATCCTGAAAAACTGATAAGTCTGCTGGATTTCGAATGAAATCTAAAATTCTACTTTCTCCATATGAAATCCAATGAGGTCGGAACCACTCTCAAACATCCTGAGTCATTTCATGGTAATGTTAAAAATTTAAGTAAAAGGATGAAAATGAAGATTAAGGAGAATGTCACTTTTACTTTAAGAATTTAACATTACCATGAATAGCATATCAATACTAGGGCCTCGACTTGATCATGAAGCTGCCAAAATGCTCTACTCCTTGCTGCAACAGCACAAATCACTTGCCAAATGAAAATATTAATGAGCAAACACGCCCTTTCCATTCCCGCACTGAGCTTAGCGAGTCCTGGAAACCGGACACGTGTCCTAAAATCGCGACACGCCCCTGAAGATCACGACACGCCCTCGGACACGACGTGTCCTGTGATTTGGACACGAATCCGGACCGAATCATGTCGGATTCGCCGGATTCGGGATTCGCAGGGGGTTTAGGATGAATCCGGTGACTTAGATATATATATATATATAGATGATTCCAAGATGCTTCGCTTCTAACAATTTTTGGAAAATGATGCTTTTGACGCTTCACTTCCACAAAACGTCCCCGCTTCAAGCAACACGGGTATGGACCAATCCAACCCCTGTCAAGGTGCACCTTTATTGTTCCACATGGTTAGTGTTTATAGAGTCTATAGGTAACCTTGGCTTTGGTGCAATATCACTAATGACAACGCTCATAGCATAGTAGTTTCTGTGACAACTTCCACATTTCCCGAGGTAATTCTCACTTCCCAATACAAAATGGTCTATGTGGTCAAAAAGTCACCCTAGGCTCAAATGGTATAGCAGGACTAGAGGATCCCATGTCACCTAAAATATTTTCGATTAAAGCATCTGGTGAAAAGTTATGGCTTGGTCAAACTTAGTCAATAATACAAGGAATATTCTAGGTGGATTTTCAAGCAAAGTGTTTGGTAGTTTCTAGCATGCATTATGTCAAAAGTGATCAATATGGCAAGATGAAGAAAACCTAGGTGTCAAAATTCTAAGGTCATGAAGGTGTTGGAGATTAGCCACAGGGGTAGGATGATGTGGTAGTCAAGTGATGATGTGGCAACGCCCTAGAGGTTGAGGAAAAATAGGGACACCCATTACAAATCACGGCCAAAGCAACAAAACCCATGTTCTGAATTTGCTAGGAGGGTAGGTCATTGAAAATCTATCCTTTGGGGCCCAGGTCAAATTACTCAAGAGGAGGTCAAAGTAAAATTAAGTCAAAACTAGTTTTTGGGTTAAAGCTAGACATTGGAAGGGGGTCTACTAGCAATTATAACCTCCTTGGACCAAAAAAGTTAAATGATGGACCAAAAGTCTAGCAGTTGGAGACAAATAACCTCCAAAAGACCAAGTCAACCTCACCAAGCTAATTTGCACCAATCTGTGGACAAATTGAGTTGATGTGGACCAAGGAGGCTAGACGTTGGGAGGATCTTGGTGCTATTTTTCTTTTTAACCATCGATGACCCTTTTTAGAAGGAATTCATGGTCTCGTTCAAGATTTTTGGACCAATTTGACATCCATTGGGGATTTATTAAATTTATTTTGTAATATTTCATGAAACTTAAAATTGCTAAGTCTCGTATTGTGGAAGACTAGCAATATTTTTAATGTGTCAACTAGCCGTTAGGGATTTCTCTATAAAAGGCTAGGCGCTCCTCCATTATAATTGTTGTTTTTCACTTGAGACAAGTGCTATCTAATAAAAAGAACTCATCTATTTCGAAAATTTTTGTACTCTTGTATAATTGTGGAGTGGCTTTTGTTAATGCTCTTTTTCTTGTTGTTGTCATTAAGTAATACTTTTATCCAATTTCATTTTTCTAACATTTAAATCTATCCTAAGGCTAATGTTCTCTGCCATTGAGGAGCTAATATGCTAAGTGGAAGCAAACAACTAGGGTTCTCCACTTGTTTGTTTTGGTTTTGCAGGTAAACCAATTCGAGGGTTTTAAATTACTTCAAAAGGGGGATTTATTATCTCAAGGGATTTGTATTTTGTCGCATATACTGGGAAAAGGTTGGAGATGTCACAAAAAGAAGGCCGCTCCTAAGGAAAATCAAGTTGCAAGTAGAATGAAGCTAAAGTGGGGGAGAAATGAAAGGACCAAGCCCACTCCCTAAACAAGAACTAGGCAGAGCGACTTAGAGAGGCATCTAAATCACACTCCGGCAAACAGTGAGACTCCAAGGCATAAGTAAAAAATCTAACAACCAAAAATATAAAATTCTCCAAATTTATTTTATTTTTCTGCAGATAGGATTTTACTGGCTGGTTTTTACTGTCATATCAATTTACAGCAGGCTATTTGTTGGGGGAAAATTAACTAAATTGCTAGATTTAATCCACTTAGATACAAGTTACTATTTCTTGCATTTTACACACGTATCTAGCCTTATGGTTGCAGATTACCAAGTGAAGAGGGTTTTCTATTTGCTGCTCCCACGTTTTCAGCCACCAAAAACAAGTTCTATAGAGTCTAGACCTATAGATAAGTATTTACCACTAGAACTTGTGATTTTTCAGCTCTATGTTAGTTTATATTTATGAGCAAACACTTTACATTAAAATTGAATTACTTTTATTTTCCAGCTGTTTAAATCACAAAATAATTTTCTCAATAAACATAACCTAGAAATCTGAAAATCAATTTTTAGCTAGCAGGAAATTGTTTTTTCAATCCAAATTAAGTAGAGGGGAGGACCCAAAGCCTCTGCAATCACCCTCTGTCCATTCCACTCTCAAGGATAACTCCATAGAGGCGTTTCTCACATAGTGGATTGGTTGTTTATACATGTTTTATAGGTTGTCATGCAAGATAGCAAGCTATTTTTACTTATAACTTCTTAACAAGCTTCGTAACTCATAAATAGTCATATATTTGGTTAGGAAAAGTTTAGTAGACCAAAATCCATAGGTCAAATGCTATTTCTTTGAAGTGTTTTGGCTACTAATATTTGTTGTCAGAAATTTGCTCTAATTTTAGCATTGTTTTTAAAGTAGGACAACAAACAAATCAAGAACACCTCCACTCAATTGACTCCATATAAGGCACTATACATAAATTGGAGCTGTGGGGGGATATTTAGGGACTCCTCCCTTGGTTGCTTAGGAGGTGTTAGGCCTAAATAGTGGGGACTTGGGCCAAGGTGACAATCTGTCCCTACACTATGTGTGTCCATCTAGCGAGGTTGTCAGGACCTTAGCAACCTGTTGTCGCACAAAATGTCTAGGCACTGCAACAACGACTCAGATCGGGGGTTGTCACCCTAATCCCCAATCTCTCTGTTTAAGTTGTCTCCCAACAATAGACTAAGGGGGGTAGACCCTGCAAAAATGGGCAAAAGAAAGATAAGTCAGGAACCAACCAATCCGAGAGACACAGTTAAGTGACCAAATACTCGTTTTAGATTAAGCAAGAGTCAAGACTTTTAGAGAATTAGATTAGATTTAGACGATTGATACCAGTGCCTTATAGAATCAACTATCTTGCCGAGTAAATCTAGGACAAGTATTAGATGGATAACTATTGCTTGGATGAAAAACTAACCTATATGACATGCAATTCCTAAAACTAATGTGAGCCTAAATTTGATAGCGAATGGCAGAGAGAAGTCAAGGTGAAGCACATGAGGGTTTGATTAACGATCCCTCTCCTTGAAATCTAATGTACCTGGTGCCTCCGGCGCTGCAGAGGTTGTGGCTCTAACGATTGCAAGGTCACTGTTTTAGACACTTAAAAGACTAGACTTATCAAGAGAAGACACAAAGGTGTTCCTATATTTCTTTCAACCAAGCTTATGCTTGAAGGTTGATTATTAAATGCAAGATTAATTTAGAATGTAGAAAGCAAGGAAGATTTTAGTGAAGCGAGATGTATAGACTCTGTTGACCACTACGTGTCAACTACCCATAGCAGTACACCCCCTTTTTTTGCAAAAGGGATAGCGCTTGATCGACTTGTCCGTGCCATTCGACTATCATCATCAGCCCGATTGTGTTATGTTGTAAACCCAGTCTACATGTGTAAATTGTAAATAATCTTAGCAGATCTATGTCATGTATATATTTGCCTAGGTAAACTTAATCTTCTAGTGATGATCCACGTTCTGGAAGGTTTTTTGTCTCACCGACCCATGATCGACAGAGTTTTCCTTCAGCCTAACCCCAAATCCGGAATGGATTTTTGTCATTATAATCTTAGGGGAATCCTAGTGTGCTTCGAGTCTATGTAAAAGTAATTTGGAAATAATACTAATTATTTGGTTATGTTATTACAAATTGCTTGATCTGCTAGATTATACTTGTGTTGCAGAGTTAGGTGGTCTATGAGGGTCTATGTCAAATGGGTTTTCCCCCTTGAGATGTAAAATTGTAAAAGTCACGATGTAAAGTGTCTTGAGGGTTAGAAAATGTTTTATCCCCTCACAAGTCCTAGGTCCTAGGTGATTTTTCCAAAGGCTAAGTTCGAAGGTCCAATAAAAATAATAAAAGATATAAATAATAAAAACTAATAATTAAAATTTAAAAAAATTAAAAAATAACTAAAAAATAAATAAAATAAAATTTAAAAATAAATAAAAAATTTAAAAAATAATAAAAATAATAATAAGTCAAATTTTTGAGGAAATAAATACAAGATTTTAATTTTTTAATATATTAAAATGCATTTAAAATTTCGACGGATGAGATTAAAAGAGATTTTCATCCTCATCGACGGTCGAGATCATTTTGACATGGATCACTTGAACTAGCCATTGGGAAATTTTCCTTTAAATAGGGTGTTAGGGGTCATTTGAAATCATTCGATCTGTGAGTCTTGTGCTAAAGAAAGCTCTCTCCTAGTCATTTTCTATATGCAATAAAGAAAGACTTTGGGGTTGAAAATCTTGCTGGTGTTACTCTTCTGAAATGCTGTAAGATGTTTCATTTTTCTGCATAAATTTAATTTCAGCCATTGATAATAGCTTGATGAAGAGTGATGTTGAACACAGGTATCTTGTTTAATCACTAGGGTTTGAATGGTAATAGAATTTCTGAAAATAATGGCAGGTATCTCCATTGGATTTGGATTTTAGTACTGTTTTTTCCCTCTTTATTGATAGTTGAAGTGAGTTGTGCAGGAAAATCTAGATTGTGAAGATCAATGGGCGTTTGGGGAAGTTCTTGGCTGAACCAGCCAACTCCCGAGAAGCATTTTTTTTAAGAGCCCAACTAGTTTTAATCCCAAGCTTATCATTTAAATTTTTTCTGAATATATGAGGGGTTTTCTAAAGCATCTCATAGTAAATCTGAAATTCTAAAATTATTTATGTGGATTATTGACAAATCTGGCTACTTAGGGCCGTTACTCTGTAAATATTGTAATTGTTTAACTGGTTTGTAGGGTAGAGTTTTAATCCTTGCATATATTATTCCTGGGTATTTTTCTTTTGCTGTTACAGGTTTCAGATCTGAAGATATAATCTTGTTTTGAAGCCAGATCTAGGCCCTGGAGGGTAAGATCTGGCCTCAGCATCATTTTTGCAGGGGATAATCTTCAATGGATTTTCAAATTTTCTGAAGAAATTTTAGGGTTTATCAAAGTTGTTTTACTACTCGGGGTTTATTTTTATTGCAGGAACAAAAATTTCGAAATTTTTTAGGCAGGCTGGATTGCTGCCAAACCTCCATGCAGGCATCTCCAAAGGCTGCTCAGCTCCTGTGGCCTGCCCAGCCTTTCAAACACTGTTGAACCGGTGCAGTCCTCAATCATTCCATCTGCACGCTGCTCCCTCGCCATTGTGACTATATGCGTCTTATAAATCTGCGAGAATCCACGGCTATCTTGCACAGTCATCCCCTTGTCCTTTCATTAAATCTGCAGCTCCACACTGCCTGTATGCTGCCTTAATTGTGAAACCCTACATGCTGCTACACCTACGTTGCTACTGTCTAGCCCCCATCTCATCTTCGTTTTGGCTTTCCCTCATCGCAAAAATCCTCCATCCTCCCATTGCCAATTCTCTCACGTTGCCCGTGTCTATCTTCTCTCCCTCCTCGTCCCTCACTGCAGCCGCTCCCACACAGTCATCCACACGCTCTCGCTCCATACGCCCAATCCCCAGCTCCCCTCGTCGTTGCCCATCCTCAAACCCGCAGAGCTGCTGGCTACCAGCTTCCAAGCTTCCACGCTGCCGTCGAAGCACCCTCACGCAGCATTCCTTGCGTAGCTGCTCTCTTCAGATCCCGTCGTCACAAACCTGTAGTAAAAAACAACAATATGTTTGCTTATGAATATTTAGATTAGGGTAGGATAGCGTATTTTTTTTTTTTTGAAGTGTGTCTAGATTTTTTTTTTTTTTACTTTTAGTTTTGAATTTCATGAAGTAGCGTTAGATTTTAGATTCAGATTAAACTTAAGTTTTATTTGTGTTTTAGCTTTTAGTTTGTTTTAGTTCAATTTTTTATTTAGTTTTGGTTTTGTTTCAAAATCAAACGTAAAAAAAACTAAAAAAAATAAAGGTATAAAAAAATAAAAAATCATAAAAAGTTTTAAATTTTAGATTTTAATGGCTTCATATTTTGCTTTGATTTTTTTACATTTATTTGATTTTAGGATTTAGTTTTAATAATTTTAAATTTCATTTTGTTTTGTTTTGTTTTAATAATTGTAAGTTTCATTACTTTAGTTTTTGCTTAGTTTTGTTTTTGTTTTTATTTAAATATATATATATATATATATAATATATTTTGAAAAATTCATTTTTGGGTGTCTTTTGTGATATCTACGTTCCACTTCTTTAAAGTTAAATGCACTTAAATGTTTATTTAAAAGTTAGCTATATGAAAGTGGTAATTGGTTAGCATTTAAATTGTATGGTTGTTTAAAGCATTCAATCTTTAGAAATTTAATTGTTGGATCATTATTAAAGCGTTGTGAGTTTATTGAATAGCTTGTATTGCTTGGGATATTTGATGATAAATGATTGTTTTACAAGGTTCATATTTCTGCAACATTTAATAAATAATCGTTTAATCATTAACTCCATAAGGCACTGGTACATTAATTTCTAAAATCAATCAGGTGCTAAATTGCCTCGCTGTATCTCCCAACCCAACTAATCCAGAGTTGGTCTTCCTTTATCCCATAGGGTCTACCCCCCTTAGCCTCAGGAGACGGCTTAAACAGAGAGATCGGGGATCAAGGTGACAGCCCCCGGTCTGAGCGTTGTCACCCAGACAATCTGTGCAACAACATTTTTTGGCGCCATTGCCGGGGATAGAATTTTTTCTGTCCTTGGTTCTTTTCTTTCGAGCTTTTCCGTGTTTCACTTCTTTTCTGGGTGGCGACTCCACTTCATATATCATCTGCAAGAGTGTATACTAGGAGACATCCAAGCAGTTTGTGCAATCCTGCTCTTGATCCTGAAAGGGCTCTCAAAGTACGATTACACAAACTCTCTTCTCGTACACTTCTTGTTAACCTCGGACAAGAAGCCCTCTTTGATATCCGCTTGTTTTTTACCAGCCCGGTTAGGCACGACATCATGGATATATATGCCCCTTGTGATTTTTCTAACATTCAAGGTTATCCCGATGATCTTCCAACACTTGGGATAGATAAGTTGCCTAGCTTTCAGGGAAATAACGCGATTAGTGCTAATTCTCATTTGAAAGCTTTTAGTTTATGGATGGCTAAGTACGCAAGGTCTACTGATTTTGACCATGAAGATATTAGAATGACTCTTTTTATTCTAACCTTGGAGGGCAATGTTCACGACTAGTTTTCAGAAAAGCCTCGAAATTCATTTAATTCCTTACAATCGATCATTAATGCCTTTAAGGAAAAGTATGGAGATAAGAGAGAAGGAAGACACCTCGTGAAGGCTATTAGCATAATAAAAAAGAGAGAGAATGAAACCGTTGAAGAATTTAACAAAAGGTTTAATGATATTATTAAAGAATTACCTCAAGATTATAAACCTATTGACAAATTTCTTCAAGATTTTTATATTGATGCCTTTAGCCCCAAGCCCTCTTGTGAGTTGAGACGTGCTAAACTTAATGATTATAGGGATTGTCAAGCCTTAGCAATAGAGCTTGAAAAGGACAAGGCGGCATCTGGGAAGTCTGAGATCCTAGGTTTTGATAGGGCTGCTACGAAACTAAAAGAACCTAAAGGAAAAGCGGTTCAAGAGCCTGATAGCGAGCTTGTTCAGAAATTGCTCCAAAAGATCGAAAGCATGGAAATTAATCATACTAAGGAGATAGCTACTTTGCAGAATAGGTTGGTCCAAATGGAAAGAGCACAAACGCAAAATTTCCAACCTAGAAATAATAATAACAGAAATAACAATTGGCAAAGAAGGGTCAATCCAATGAGCAAAGACCTCCTAATCCACTTACTAATTTGGTTGATAGCTAAGTCACATGACACGAGGACACGAGACACGGAGGACACGTAAATACGAGTATTCAATACGAAACGCAGCGACCTGGAAACAGGACACGGGGGACACGTTTTAAATTGCAGGTTGCAGCGTATCTAATCAAATTAAAATATAATTACTTCTCAAAGTTCATAGTTCACTTTAAAAAAATAAATAGAATCAAAATTTACAACTTACAAGCACATAAGAAACTAAGTAGTAAGTACTTACTACTAATTAATCTTAATGGTTAGCAATGCATAAATTCTCAGTTCTCACTGACTTAATGGGATCAAGGTTCAACAGCTGATACAATGATATGTTATAAACTTATAGCCTTTGAGGAATATAATACCCTGTCAGATATAAAGCAGCCACAACGAAATGTGAGTTTTGAAGTATGGGCATAGTGAATTTCAAATTGACATATTTAGCCAGTTAATAAAAAAACTGATGTGATACAAATTTTGATTCTCCAATGATTGGCAGAAATGTGTGCTACATAGAGATTTCACTGTTCAGGGAGTGCCTATTAAGACTTTCACATGATATTTGAATACCAACTGAAGCTATCAATTCCACAGATTAGGCTTGTCAATTTAGATGTTTACAATGTGCATAAGAGGTTTGGATAAGCTACAAGATTGTATAACTCAGTATACAGAAAAGTTTCAAACTTCAATTTTTTACCTGATATTTAAATACCTACGTGAAGGAGCTATGGGAAGCAGTACTACTAATAGTTAAAAAAATCAATAACTGTTGCTTTAATTCCTTATCCCTTGCAAGGAAATTTTAAAAATGTACCCAAAGTGTTGACTACTACCCATGTCTATTAGTCATCGTGCTGCATCCCTACTACCCATGACTGTGTATCATAGCCACCTCAACACAATCCCAAGATCATTGCACAAAAGCTTCTCAGAATTTTTCTATGGGCCATCTCTAGTGGAGTCAAGAGTTTTCATGGAGTTAGATGTGGCCTTTGTTGTACCCCCATAGAGAGAGGAGGACTGGGTATTTTAGGCACCCAACAAGCACAAGCTCTTTGTACCAAATCAATCATTACAGCAACTGAAGAGGAGGAGGCATGGAATAGCCTGCCCAAAAGTTGCATCACCTCAAGGACCACACTTGGCCATAAGATACGGAGTAAACTAAATCCCCAAACCCCATCCTTTGTAGCCAAAAGCTTTTGAAAAGATTCAGAGGCCATCATGCACAAATTGGTCTGGAAAAGTGACCAATGTCTATGGTGGCCACCAATTGTTTTCCAAAAGGGAAAGCCACTTGCTGAAATCCCTTGGTTCTCAACCAAGAGACTGTACAAGAAAGACAATCGGATCTCAAGTGACCTCTATGACAATCAGTCCAGTGATTGAAAGAATTGGAAGACCTTAAAGGCAAAATTCACGCTGAATCTAACAAACAGTATTATTCTAGAAAAGGTTCATAGGTTGTCTATTAATAAAATGCATGTATATTGTCTGTCTATTAATAAATATGAAGCAGCTACAAAAATTGAATGTCAAGACCATGTGTAACTTTTACTGTCAATAATTATAAATTTTGAAGAAACACCTGCAAAAGATGTTTGATAACATAAAAATTTCATCTAGCTGGTAGTCATAAACCATACAATAGGAATGTATTAACCTTTGTATTGCAATTAATTAACATTCAATTCTGATGAAATCAGACTTCAAATATATTGCTAACTTCAAAGACAAACACCCTGCTCGCAACTCCAGATGACAGCTCCAGACGACAGCAGGACGAAAATAACCCAAAATAGACCAATGCGTGGGCTTTAAATTATGTTTTTTTTGCAATACGTATTCAACATGTTGAAATACATTAGGGCAACGTATTCTACAAACCAAATACGTGTATTCAAAATTTAGGACACGACGGAAAACGTAGAATACGTATTCAAGTTTTCATGACACGTTGAAAATCGTATTCGACACGTATTAGGGCCGTTTTCGTGTCCAATACGTAAAATACGGGACACGGGACCCTGGGGGACGTGTCCTGTGACTTAGGTTGATAGTGCTCTGCCTTACTGTCGGGTTTATGATGCTCTTCATGAAGAGGCCACTTGTCCCATCGTTAGAAGAATTTTAGATAATGGAATGTTTGGGGCAGGTGATCAAATAAATGCAGTGGGTAACAAGTTTTCTTTGTCTATGGATGATTGGATGGAGGTTACGAAAAATAGTCGTGACGTTATGAATCCCTCGTCAGCTTTTAGTATAAACAACCTTGAAAATGAAGATGACATTTTGGCTAAGTTATATGGTGAAAAACCCTCTCTGGAGCAAATCATGGAGATTTCTAGAGATAAAGGTTTAACCTATCAGAGAAGGGATAAAGATCAAAGCGGGAATCAAATTCCCCCTCGAACTTTTAACCCTGGTTTAAACTCTGGATTAGATGTCGATTTGGGAAGTTGGTTTAACAATGTGAAAATCTAGGTTCCTGTCTCCGAGATTGCTAAAATCCCTTCCCAAAGAGATAAGCTACTAAAAGCTATTCAAGGTCCTCAAGTAAATATTTCTCAACAGAAGACCCCGGAAGTTGATTATCACAATGCTCCCATATATTTGCAAAGTTTAGATTCGGATAACAAAGATCACCAGCCTTTATTTATCACTCTATTGGTTAATGGATATAAATTGAATAATTGCATGTTGGATTCTGGTGCATCGCCTTGTGTCATGACTAAAAGGGTCATGGAACATCGTAATTTAAGAGTTTCTAGATCCTATTACAACATATGTGCCATGGATTCTAAGAAAATTGAAGTTCATGGTTTGATCAAAGATTTACAGGTTTATTTATCAGTTTACCCAGACATCATGATTGTTATGGACATTGTTGTTGTTGATGTGCCTGATGCCTGGGGTATGCTTTTATCCAAAAAGTGGGCCTTTGATCTAGGAGGAAGTATTCAAATGAATTAGTCATATGCTATGATTCCTTCCCCTAGAGGTGATGGTTTTGTGAGACTTAATAAAGAGCCTGAAAGAAAATTCCATGTTGAAGATCCTAATAGACCTCATAATGAGATAATTAAAGAGCAATCTGACATTGGGAATTATGCTATCATGTCTAATTTCATAATTCCTCCTGATCATAAGATTAAGGATCTCAATGATAAAGTTCGATACATGTATTTTGATGGTGCATCGTCTAGGCATGGTAAAGGTGCAGGAATAGTGTTAAAGTCTCCCTTTGGTCATATTTTCAAGTTTGCCTATCGATTGGAGTTCGAAGCAACCAACAATGTCACTGAATATGAGGCTTTACTGTTGGCTCTTGAATTGGCAAAATCTTTGAGAATTAAGTTGCTTAGCATTAAGGGGGATTCTAATTTAATTATCATGGAGCTTAAAAATAAGTTTATATGTAAAAATCAAAGATTAAGGAATTATCAAAATATTGTGTGGGATACTATGGAACACTTTGATGCCCTTGACCTTGAAGCTATCCCAAGAGAGCATAATAGTTTGGCGAATGAACTTGCCGTAGCTGCTACTACCTTCCAGCTATCTGATGAGCTAATTAAGGATAAGATCAAAATGGAAGTTATATTTAGGCCGTCTGTTCCAGATAACTTAGAGCATTGGAAAGTCTTTAATGTTGAAAAGCAAGTGATTCATTTTCTTGATAGTCTGGACGAGTTTGAAGATTTTCGGATAGGTTCTGAGGAGGATGGATCTGTTGATCATGAACATATCATAAATCCTACTCCTAGGAATGTGGTTGCCTTAGAGCAACACTTCGATCGTCATGATGCCACAAAGTTGAGAGAGGAAAATAAAACGGACCCAGGTGAATACCTCGAGATAAACATTGGTACTCCTGCGAACCCAAAGATTGTTAAAATTGGTAAAGGTTCTAGTGTCGAGGAAAGAAAAAAGTTAACTAATTTACTTCGCGAGTATCGAGATGTTTTAGCATTCTCTTATGATGAATTAAAAAGCTATAGGGAAGATGTCATGGAACATACTATCCCCTTAAAAGATGAAAATGCTAAACCCTTTCGCCAAAAGCTTAGGCAGATTAATCCTAAGTTAGCCCCTTTGGTTCAGAAAGAGCTTTCAAAAATGCTTGCGGCAGGAATTATCGCTCAAACAAGGCATTCAACATGGTGTTCCAATCTGGTGATTGTTAGGAAAAAGAACGGTACGATAATGCTTTGTGTCGATTTTCGAAATCTTAATCTAGCATGGAAAAAAGATAATTACCCTTTGCCAAACATGGAGACTTTGTTGCAAAGAGTAACCGGTTCTGGAATGATGTCATTGCTAGATGGTTTTTATGGGTATAATCAGGAATGGGTTAAAAAGGAAGATCGTCACAAAACCACATTCACCACACCATGGGGTACTTTTGAATACATTAGAAACCGTTTGGATTAACCAACGTCGGGGCTACATTTCAAAGGGCTATGGACTATGCCTTAAGGGGTTAATCGGGAAATTTATTGACATTTACCAAGAAGATCTTACTGTATTTTCTAAAGATGATATCAGCCATATAAATCATTTTAGGTAGGTTTTCGATAGATGTAGAGAATACGGGATTTCTTTGAATCCAGCTAAGTATGTTTTTGGAGTAACCAAAGGGAAATTACTTGGCCATATCACTTCTAAAGATGGAATCAAGATTGATCCTGAAATAATTGAAGCAATCCAAAAGATTCCTCTTCCTCATAATCTTAAATCCCTTCAGTCCTTCTTTGGAAAAACAAATTTTCTTAGAAGGTTTATTCCAAATTACGCAGAAGTAGCTAAGCCTATTCAAAGTCTTCTAAAGAAAGATGTAAAATTTGTTTGGCAAGAAGATGGCAAAAAGGCTTTTCAGAAAATCAAATGCGCTATTGCAAGAGCCCCTGTCTTAGTCCCGATTATTCCAAGGATTTCATGATTTTTTCTTTCGCTTCTGAAGATACCATTGCTGGTGTCCTGTTACAAAAGAATAAAGATGGTCACGAGCAACCTATTGCTTTCATGAGTAGAGCGCTTCAAAATTCCAAATTAAAGTACGATACCATGGAAAAGCAAGCCTATGCCCTGGTCAAGTCTCTTAAGCATTTCAAAACTTATGTGGGTTATTCTAAAATCATTGCTTTCATCCCACATTCTGTTGTTAAAGATATATTAACTCAAACCGATCACTAAGGGACGAGCGCTAAGTGGGTTACTAAAATACAAGAATATGATTTGGAGATCAGATCCACCAAGCTAGTCAAAGGCCAAGGCTTGGCACAAATGTTGACCGAAGGTAACGGAAAGACTTTAGGTGTGTTTTGTCTTAGCAATCTATCTTCGCCTGAGTTGCAAAGATTAGGAGAGCATGAGTGGTACAAGGACATTGTTTATTACTTGATGAATCTTACATGTCCTAACCATTTAGTTGCTTATAAGAGAAGGGCTCTTAGATTAAAAGCCACTAAGTATTGCCTCATGAAGGATGACCTTGGATGGAGAAATCCTGAGCACATAGTGCTTAGGTGTGTTGATGAAATTGAGTCCAAGAAATTAGTTTCTGAGTTTCATTCAGGATTTTGTGGTGGTCACTATGCTGCTAGAACTACCACCCACAAAATTCTGAGAGTTGGTTATTATTGGCCTTCAATTTTTTCTGATGTGCATAGGTTTGTTAGAAGTTGTCAAGCTTGTCAACTGTTCACTGGGAAATAGAAGCTTGTTGCCCTGCCCCTACAAACTGTCATTGTGGAGGCACTTTTTCAGGATTGGGGTCTCGACTTCATCGAGAAGTTCCATGAAAATTCTAGCAATGGCTACTCATGGATTTTCATTGCTACTGATTATTTCACTAAATGGGTTGAAGCCATTCCTGCTAAGAATGCCACTGAAAAAGTTATTATGGATTTCATTGAAAATAATATCATTACTAGATTTGGTGTCCCTGCTAAGATTACTACTGATAATGCCAAGGCTTTTAGTTCCTCCGAGTTTTTGTCTTTCTGTTTCAAGTATGGCATTGTCTTGTCTCATTCATCAAATTACTATCCTCAGGGTAATGGTCTGGCTGAATCAAGTAACAAGAATCTCATAACCATTATCAAGAAGATAGTAGGAGATAATAAGAGATCATGGGATAGCAAAATAAAGTATGCTTTATGGGCAGATAGAATCACTAAAAAGAAAGCTATTGGTAAATCTCCTTGTGAATTGGTTTATGGCTTGGATGTAACCTTACCTGTGCACCTGCAATTACCAGCTTATCAGCTCCTTCAGCATTTTTCCACTAATAAAGATGTTGTTCAAAATAGGATAGATCAGATTGTGGAGTTAGATGAAGCTCGTAGGACAGCTTTTGATGCTATATGTAAAAATCAATCTAACATTAAGAAAAGCTTTCATAAATCCTCTTGATCTAGATCTTTGCAGGTTGGAGATATGGTACTTCTTTGGGATCGCAAGAATGAAAAACCAAGAAAACATAAGAAGTTCGACAGTTTGTGGCTGGGACCGTACATCATTCGAGACATTACTGGACCAAACTCATTCCATTAGAGCAGATTGGATGGAGAACCACTTGATTTACCTGCAAATGGCCAAATGCTCAAGCTGCTCTTCAAAGATGATATCTAATGCCATGGGGCATCCTTTGTATTGTATTTCTAACCTTACTCCTTGTCATTTCAACATTTTATTTCTGCCTTAGGATTAGATTTACTTTTCATGTTACTAGATAGATGATAAATGAAGAGCTTATATCTTTCATGTGCCTAATGTTATATGATGATTTTTTGGATGGACGCTACTTATTTTTTGTTGTGTGTTGCGTGGATGCAGATTCTGGATTCTCACATTCCTACAGTAAAACAACGAGTCCCCAAGTAGAGCCAGATGTTGACCACTACGTGTCAACTACCCATAGCAGTACACCCCCTTTTTTCGCAAAAGGGATAGCACTTGATCAACGTGTCCATGCCATTCGACTATCATCATCAGCCCGATTGTGTTATGTTGTAAACCCAGTTTACATGTGTAAATTGTAAATAATCTTAGCAAATCTGTGTCATGTATGTATTTGCCTAGGTAAACCTAATCTTCTAGTGATGATCTATGTTCCGGAAGGTTTTTTGTCTCACCGACCTATGGTCGGTAGAGTTTTCCTTCAGCCTAACCCCAAAGCCGGAATGGATTTTGTCATTAGAATCTTAGGGGAATCCTAGTGTGCTTCGAGTCTATGTAAAAGTAATTTGGAAATAATTCTAATCATTTGGTTAGGTTATTACAAATTGCTTGATCTGTTAGATTATATTTGTGTCGCAGAGCTAGGTGGTCTATGAGGATCTATGTCAAATGGGTTTTGCCCCTTGAGATGTAAAATTGTAAAAGTCATGATGTAAAGTGTCTTGAGGGTTAGAAAATGTTTTATCCCCTCATAAGTCCTAAGTCCTAGGTGATTTTTCCAAAAGCTAAGTTCGAGGGTCCAATAAAAATAATAAAAGATA
>APFE030134666.1:107334-152434 GCA_000404065.3 Pinus taeda
ATCCACGGCCTGTGCCAACGTGGCTACTACAGGCAATTTATTAATAAAAGAATGAAAATTTACATAAGCTTCTCATGCACGGCGAACCTACAAATGACCCTCCATGCGCTTTAAATAGAATTCATGGACCAATCGGGTGTCAAGCCACGGATCAAGTGTCGGTAATACCGAGGAGAGAATGAACCGTCAGATCACTACATATCGTGACCGTCGGATTGTAAGTTACAAAATGTACAACGGTAAAGAAACACACTTTACCTAACTCTATACTAGACTAAGTTGAACTTAACTATTTCCTATGTGTCGGAATATCCTAACATCTTTTACCAGTAGCTTTTTTTCTTTGTAATTCTATATACCCATAATGCATACTTGATTTTGCTATCCCAAGACCGCTTATTATCTCCAACTATTTTCTTGAGAATGGTTATAAGATTTTTATTACTTGATTCAGCAAGGCCATTACCCCGAGGATAGTAATTAGATGAATGAGATAAGGCAATGCCATACTTAAAACAAAAAGATGAAAATTTTGAAGAACTAAAAGCCTTGGCATTATCAGTGATGATTTTCGCTGGGACACCAAACCTAGTAACAATGTGATTTCCAATGAAATCCATAATAACCTTTTCAGTGGCATTCTTAGCACGAATGGCTTTTACCCATTTAGTTAAAAAGTCAGTAGCAGTCAAAATCCATGAGTAGCCAATGCTAGAATTTTCATGGAACTTCCCAATGAAGTCTAAACCACAATGCTGAAAAGGTGCCTCAACAACCATAGGTTGTAAGGGCAAGGCAGCAAGCTTTTGTTTCCCAGTGGATAGTTGACAGGCTTGGCAACTTCTAACAAACTTATGCACATCGGAAAATATTGAAGTCCAATAATAACCGACTCTTAGAGTTGTGTGGGTAGTAGTTCTATTAGCATAATCACCACCACAAAATCATGAGTGAAACTCAGAAATCAACTTCTTGGACTCAATTTCTTCAACACACCTACGTATAATCTTCAGGATTTCTCAATTCGAGGCCATCCTTCATAAGGCAATACTTAGTTTCGTTTAAACTAAGAGCCCTTCTTTTATGAGCAACTAAATGATTAGGACATGTAAGATTTAACAAATAATGAATGATGTCCTTGTACCAATCATGCTCTCCTAACCTTTGCCGCTTCAGTGAAGATGAATTGTTAAGACAAATCAAACCAAGAGATTTTTCATTACCTTTACTCAACATTTCAGCCAATCTTTGACCTTTGACCAACTTGGTGGGTCTAATCTCCAAATCTTACTCTTGGATCTTAGTAACCCACCTAGCACAAGTCCCTAAGCAATCAATCTGAGTTAATATATCTTTAACAGTCTAATGTGGAACAAAAGAAAAGATTTTAGAATAACCCACATAAGTCCAGAAATGCTTAACAGACTTGACCAAGGCATATGCTTGCTTTTCCATGGTAGTATAATTTAATTTAGAATTTTGAAGAGCTCTACTCATGAAAGCAATACGTTGTTCGTGACCTTCCTTATTCTTTTGTAACAAGACACCAATAATTCTATTTTCAGAAGAAAAACAAAAAGCCATGAAATCTTTAAAATAATCAAGGCTAGCCAAAACAGGAGCTTTTGCAATAGCATCTTTGATTTCTTGAAAACCCTTTTTACTGTCTTCTTTCCACAAACAATTCGCATCTTTCTTAAGAAGACTTTGAATAGGTTTGGCTATCTCTGTGTAATTTGGAATAAATCTCCTAAGAAAGTTGGTCTTTCCAAGGAAAGATTGAAGGGATTTGAGATTATGAGGAAGCGAAATCTTTTGGATTGCCTCAACCCTTTCAGGATCTATCTTGATCCCTTCTTTTGAGATGATGTGACCATGTAACTTCCCTTCAGTTATTCCAAATACAGATTTACCAAGATTCAAGGAGATTCCAAACTCTCCACATCTGTCAAAAACTTTCCTAAGATGACCTATATGACTGATACCATCCTTAGAAAAAACCATAAGATTATCCTGATATATCTTAATGATTTTACTAGTTAAACCCTTAAAAGGCATAATCCATGGCCCTCTGAAAGGTAGCTCCAACTTTAGTTAATCCAAAAGGCATTCTAATATATTCAAATGTACCCCATGATGTGGTGAAAGTAGTTTTGTGCCTATCTTCTTTCTTAACCCATAATTGATTATATCTAGAAAAACCATCCAGAAATGACATCATTCTCAAACCCATTACTCTTTGCAACATAGTCTCCATGCTTGGCAAAGGGTAGTTATCCTTTTTACATGCTAGATTAAGGTTTCTGAAATCGACACAAAGTCTGATTGTACCATTCTTTTTTCTAACAATCACTAAGTTGGAACACCATGTTGAATGCCTAGTTTGAGCAATAATACCTACTACAAGCATCTTTAAAATCTCCTTTTGAACTAATGGGGCCAACTTAGGATTTATCTGCCTAAGATTTTGACGGAAAGGTTTAGCATTTTCATCTTTTAAAGGGATAGTGTGTTCCATGAAATCTTCCCTATAACCTTTTAACTCACCATAAGAAAATGCTAAAACATCTCTATATTCACGAAGCAAATTAACCAACTTTTCTCTTTCTTCATCACTAGTACTTTTACCAATCTTCACGACTTTAGGATCATTAGAGGTACCAATATTTACTTCAATGAACTCCCCCAGATGGATCTTAATTTCATCCTTTTTCTTTGTAGCATCATGACGATCAAAATGTTTCTCCAAAGCTACAATGTTCCTAGGATTAGGATTAGTTATATCTTCATGATTTTCAAATCCATCCTCTTTGTAACTAACCTCAAAAATTTCAAATTCATCCAACTTATTAAGAAAATGAATCACCTGTATTTCATCATCAAAAACCTGCCAATGCTCCATATTGTCAGGTACAAAAGGTCTAAAAATAATCTCCATTTTAATCTTATCCTTCAACAATTCATCCGATAACTGCAAAGTAGAAGCTGCTACAACAAGCTCATCAGCTAAATTATTCTTTTCTCTAGGGATAGCTTCCTGATCAAGAGCATCAAAACATTTCGTAGTATCCCATACAACATTTCGATAGTTCCTTAATCTTTGGTTTTTACATGTAAATGTTGATTTTGGGTAGCATTGGATGTGCTCTAGCTCTGAAATTTTGTGGAAGGCCTAGAATACATGAGATCTCCAGAACCCAAAAATCGTTTGGAAAAATTCCACCTAAATGAGGAGTTATTAAAATAAATAATATTTTTAATGGACTCCTAAGTCTAAACTTAGGAAAATAAAAATATTAATGTGTATTAATAAGAATATGGGTGAGAAAGTTCTAAGTAATGAGGATACAGCGTGTTTTAATCTTAGTCATTGATTAGAGATTAGATCACGGCCATTGATTCATCAACAGGAAAAGTATAAGAGGAGGCTTGAGGGTCAGTTGGAGACACACCTAATTGATCAAAGAGTTCGATTTTTCTGGGGCGAGGTTTGCTGAGAAAATCAAGCTAGTGATCTAAGTTGCAGTGAGGGGCAGTTCGACAGAGGGACTTCAGTCCAAGGCCGAAGAATACATAGCAGAGAGGCAGCGCAGCACTAGGAGAGACAATGCGGCTCCATAGAGGCTAACGCAGGTGACGCAGAAGCTGAAGGGGCTCGCACAAGCACTTAGAGGGAGCGTTGGGGTTTGTCTGTGGGGCACAGAAAGAATAGTTTAGCATATCGACTTTCTGAGCAATGGAGGCTCACTAAGAGGGTGACACAACGCCTAGAGGAGGTGACGCAGTTCCAGCGCAAAGCTTGGAGCAGTCATTGTTGCCCAGCATTGGGGACAACATTTGTCATCTGTGAGGTTTGATCATCCAGTTGTTGGATTGGTTGAAATATCTGTCTCCATATAGAGGTACTTTTGCCAAGGTTATTCTCTGTTAGGTGAGCCGCATTTGGCACCCTAGTTGTATTCAAGAATTTGCTTAATAATACAAACCGTCTATATGTTGCACCGGTTTTTCCGAATTGAAATTTTCTGAGGACGATTGTCCAAAAATAACAGTGTCCCTTGTGTGATTGTCTCAGTTTATTTCAGTTCATAATCTGTATGTATGTGTAGGTTGTAATAGTGTTTTTCATCAACGTTTATGTAATTAAATAACTTGTTTTATGCAAAGAACAAGTAGGAGATGATAAACCGGTGATTGCAATAGGGGTTTCTGATGTGTAGATTCAGAAATTTTCACAGTAAACTTATTCTTAATTTGCATGATAACCAAATCAGAATCTCCCTTGATACTAAGCAACTTAACTTTTAAATCTTTTGCCAATTTGAGACCCAACAATAGAGCTTCATACTCAGCCACATTGTAACAGGTTGCTCCAAAATCTAATCCATAGGCAAATTTGAAAATATGACCAAAAGGGGAGACTTTAATACAATTCCAACACCTTTACCATGCCTAGAAGATGCACCATCAAAATAAATATACCATACCTTATTCTTTAAATCACCCATCTTCTCATCAACCTTGACCTCTGGGGGAATTATAGAGTTAGACAAAATAGCATAATTCCCAAGGTTAGGTTGTTCCTTTATTATTTCATTATGGGGACTCTTAAGATCTTCAACATGGAATCTTCTCCCAGGCTCTTTATTAAGTCTAACAAATCCATCACCTCTAGGAGAAGGAATTGTAGCATATGACCAATTCATTTGAATACTTCCACCTAGATCAGAGGCCCATTTCCTAGACAACAACATGCCCTAAGCATCAGGGACATCAACTACAACTGTGTCCATTACAATCATTATGTTAGGGTAAATTGATAAATGAACTTGTAAATCCTTAATCAACCCTTGAACTTCAATCTTCTTAGAATCCATGGCACATATGTTGTAGTAAGGTCTAGAAATTCTCAAGTTAAGCTACTCCATGACCCTCTTGGTCATAACATAAGCCGAGGCAACAGAATCCAACATGTAGTTATACAATCTATAGCCATTGACCAACAAAGTAATAAAGAATGATTGATGATCTTTGTTATCTGAATCCATACTTTGAAAATATATGGGGGTTTCTTGATAGACAGTCTTAGGAACCTTTGTTGAGAAGCATTCACACGAGCTTCAATGGATTTTAACGAGTTAGCCTTTTGGGAAGGAATCTTCAATATCTCAGTGAAAAGAACCAAGATTTTTGCATTATTAAACCAACTTTCTAAATCAACATCCAAACCAGAGCTTGAACCAGGTTTAAAACTTCGAGGGGGGATTTGATTTCTACTTTGATCCTTATCCCTTATTTGATAAGTTAAATCCTTATCTTTTGCAATTTCCAAGACTTGCTCTGGAGAAGGTTTTTCACTAAATAATTCAACCATTAAATCCTTTTCATGCTCAAAATTATTTATACTAAAGGAAGATGTAGAAGGCCTGACCTCTTGACTATTTTCCTTAACTTTCGTCCAATCTTCCATAGATAATGAAAATTCCTTGCCAACCCCATTTATTCGATTACTTGTTCCAAACATCCCACTATCCAAAATTATCTTAACAATGGGGCAAGTAGCCTCTTCATGAAGAGCATCACAGGCCCTACAATAAGGAGTTTCATCCACAAGATTAGCAGATTCAAGAGGATTTGGAGGTCTATGCTCATTAGATGGACCTTTTCTCTGCCAAGCATTATTATTCTGATTATTGTTATTGTTTCTAGGTTGGGAACTTTGGGCTTGATACCTTTCCATTTGGACCAACCTAGATTGAAGGCACTTATTTCCTTAGCATGGTTAGATATTAACTTCACCTGATTTAACTCCATGCTTCAAAGTTTTTGTAACAATTTTTGCATAGGATCTTCATCAGATTCTTTAACCTCTTTTCTTCTAGGTTCTTTTAATTTGGCTGAAGCCCTATCAAAACTTGGGATTTCAGACTTCCCAAATGCCTTCTTATCCATTTCAAGCTCTTCAGCTAAAGTCTGAGCAACTTTATAATCATGATTCTTAGCCTGTCTCAATTCATAAGAAGTATTAGAATTAAAAGCATCAATGTAAAAATCCAAAAGAGATTTATCGGGAGGCTAATAGTCTTGAGGTAATTGTTTAATAATACCATTAAATCTCCTATTAAACTCTTCTACAGTTTGATTTTCCCTCTTCTTTATGACACTGATAGCCTTAACTAGATGCCTCTCTTATCTCTTATCTCCATACTTTTCCTTAAAGACATTAATAATCGATTGCAATGTGTCAAATGAATTATCGGACCTTTCCGTAAACCAATCCAAAGCATCTTATTCCAAAGTAAGAACAAACAAAGTCATCTTCACATCTTCAAGATCATAATCGACATTTCTAGCATGCTTATCCATCCAAGCGCTAAAAGCTTTGACATGAGCTTGAGCACTAATTTCATTATTACCCTGAAAAGAGGGCAATTTGTCAATCCCCTTCTCTGGAAGATCATTGGGATAACCTTGAATGTTAGCAAAGTTACAAGGGGAAAACAAGTCCATGATGTCTTGCTTAGCTGGGTTAGGAAAAACCAAATGGATATCAGAGAGAGCTTCTTGTCCGAGATTAACAAGAAGTGTACGGGAAGAGAGCTTATGTAATCATACTTTGAGATCCCTTTCAAGATTAGGAGCAGGACTAACCAGGCTACTTGGATGTGTTCTAGTACACACTCTTGTAGAAGATAAAAGAAATGGAGTTGCCACCCAAACATAAATCTAACTTAGATAAACATGGATGCAAGAAAGGAAGTCATTAAAAGGAATCAAGGACAAGGAACTTATCCTGGTGAGAGATGAAAGGATGAGAAAAGAGGAGATGAAAATGATTAAGATGAATGTCGCAAAGCCAAGGTCTAATAAATTGGTCCCCGAAAACGACGCCAAAAAATATTGTGCCGCTTGATGGGCTGATGGATGGCGGAAAAGATTAGATGATTAGAAAGTTGTTAGGACCAAGGACAAAAAAACTCTATCCCCAACAACAGTGCCAAAAAATGTTGTCGCAAAAAATGTCTAGGCACCACGACAACGACTTAGATCGGGGGTTGTCACCCTAATCCCTAATCTCTTCGTTTAAGTTGTCTCCCAACAACAGACTAAGGGGGTTAGACCCTACAGGAATGGATGGAAGAAGGACTAGTTATGAACCAACCAATCCGGAAGACATAGTTAGGCGACCAAATACTTGTTTTAGATTAAGCAAGATTTTTAAAGAATTAGATTAGATTTAGACGATTGATACCAGTGCCTTATGGAATCAACTATCTTTCTAAGTAAATTTAGGACAAGTACTGGATGGATAATTGATGCTTGGATGAATAACTAACCTATATGACATGCAGTTCCTAAAACTAATGTGAAATGCAGGATCTTGGTTAATTTTAATTTTATGCCTATTCTAAGTATGTTCTTTGAGTTGTCTATATTGAGCCTAAACTTGATAGTGAATGGTAAAGAGAGTCAAGGTGAAGCACACAAGGGTGTTATTAATGATCCCTCTCTTTGAAATATAACGTACATGGTGTTGCAGAGGCTGTGGCTCTGATAACTGCAAGATCACCGTTTTAGACACTAAAAAGACTAGACTTCTCAAGAGAAGACACAAAGGTGTTCCTATCTTTCTTTCAACCAAGCTTATGCATAGAGGTTGATTATTAACTGTAAGATTAATTTAGAATGTGAAATGCAAAGAGGATTTAGAAGATCTTTTAGTGAAATGAGATGTATAGACTCAAAGCACTTAGATTATGATTTATTCTGAGTTAAACACTAAGTACTCAAGTGAAAATTTAATGAAAAATCCCAATTATTCAGATGCTCAAAATACTCAATTTCAAGAATCGAAAGATATAGAATTTTCCACAAGTCCATGATAGAGTATTCAATAAAAATGCTGATCACAATTACTTGAAAATTCTCAAAACTAATTATTCAAGAAATATCCAATAACTCAAGTAAATAGATCCAAACTTAGAGTTAATTTCCCCTTTAGACAGTGAGTGATCTCAATAGATATCAAGTATTAAAACCAAAGATCAATAATCACAAATCTTAGCTGAAGCATGCAAATAATGAAAACCTAAGCACTCAAATTTCAATGATTTAGTATTTCAGGATAACAGTGAAATTTAGATGCTAGTTAATGCCAATTTAGCGAACAAACACCTCTTCAAATAATTCTAGAAATTAATAATTTTTCTAGTGTCTCAAATCCAAAAAAAAAAATATATTTTCTCCTATAAGCCAAAAGTAGAAAAATTAAAAACTTATATTGCCTTTGACTATATAAAAATTTTAAAATTTTCCCCACAAAATTTTTTAAAGATTAAAGGCCCTGAAAACCTTATCACAAAAAACTCCAAAAAAGAACTTATTCTTAAAATTTGTGTCACTTCTATTAAATTTGACGTAATACTGTTTATAAAGAAAAATATTTTTTTAAAGGACCAGTATGATGAACGATTTTTAATGTGGAGAATAAAAGTTTAAATTTTTAAAGGGCCAAAGGCCACTTTTAAAGATTATATTGAGCTGTAATGCGTTAGGTCAATTTAAGCCAACGTGAGGAAAAGATAGAGTTGCCGTCAAGGGAAGGAGATGAGGGTTTCGAAGTGCGAGAAGCGAGGAGCTAGCAGCGATGAGATGCGGAACGCGGAGGAAGTAGCAATGGGCAACAAAGAAACACAAAAGAGCAGGGAAACAAAGGTGAGGTACACAGATGGAAGAATGACAGAGTTGTGAGCTAAGAGGGATCCATGGGAGAATGAGAGGGAAGCCATAGCCAAGGAAAAACGCAAGTAAAAAGAGGGAGGTTGTTGGGCAGCAAAAAGAGAAAGAGGAGACTGAGAAGGGTTATGCCCCAAAAAAAAAATATCTGAGAATCACAAGCTCTGCAAATTTCAAAAAATTTTGTCCAGAATTTTATTTCAATGAACCCCAAAAAGAATTAAGAAAACCCGGATCTGGAATTTTTCCTGCCAAAAAAATGTTTTCTGAGACAAGATTTTTCCCTCCAAGGCCTACATCCGTCTCAGATCATGAAAGATATTTATGAAAAATCCTTGGATTTACACCTGCATAAATGGAAAACAAAAACCCAAGACCCAATACATATACAAATATTCAAATTTTAAACCCAAATCCCAAGTTAGAAAATAAAATTTAAAATTTCCAAGGATTTATACAATTAAATTTACACATTTATCAGATCTGAGGAGTATGAGTCCAACTCTGCTCCCGAATCTGTAGATTTCAAGTTCTTGCTAGCCAAATCTAGCTATTTAGCACAATTTATTAAAGATAAACAATCTTTTTTTAATTTAGGTACTAGCCCAGAAAATCCCAGCAATAAGAAATTCGTTAGATAACCTTAGGATTTTAATTAGGAAGGCTCTCCAGATTTTATATCTTAGGAGTTGGGCGGTCCAACCGAGGACTTCCCCAAATGCCCAATTTATGAATGTGAATGATTTCTACACACTTAGAATTCAAGCTATTAAATCAATAGACATATAAAATAGTGATTAAATTTTCAAAGATTAGAGATACCTGCTAATCAAATTAAATTGTAATGCTACTTTATTTTAGTAAATGTAACTATGTTCAATCTTCAATAATGTACTTGAGTCATTATCTAATGTACTTATCAAAAGAATAAAGAAAAGAATTTTTATTATTGTAAAAATGACTTATTAAAGCATGGGTTTCATGCTTGGGTCATCATTATATTAGTCAATGTCTTCATGGTGGACTCCTGGGATTAATATTGTGTTTATATTGTCATTGTACATTCGAAGAGACCTTTCTTGGCCTTTCGAATCATGTAAAAAGGTTTTGTATCAAGTCAAATATGAATTATGTACCCTCCACATCATGTCGGCCTAATGACCCCCATTCGATCCACAAAAAGCCTATATATTGAAGGAGGTCGAAGTCATTTGAACCGCTCACTCTCAAGCAAGTTCGATATCTCAAGAAGAGCTCGAGAAGTGCGAAGTCTATTGCCGGGAAAAGGAAAGGAGTGCAAGTTTGGGGAAGTCTTTAGAGAAGAAGAAAATCAAACTTTTGGTGCCTCTCTCTCTATTTTGTGGTCTGGGTTGGGAGATCGAAGTCTCCTAAGATTTTGTTGTTACCGGAAGCTGCTGCTTAGTCAAAGTTACTTGAAGGGATCAAAGATCTAGAAGGTTGACATGGTGTGGAGGGAAAGTCTGATCTTGGTCTAGCGTAAAGAGTCTCAAAGAATACTATTGAAAGGAAGAATTACCTTGAGTGGGTTTTCCCATCAAGGGGGGTTTTTCCCTGGCATGTGCCTATATCTTGTGTCTCTTATTTTGTGATCTTCATACATGTATAATTGCTTGATGAAAGATAAGATAATGAAGAAGTAAAAGAAGCCAACACACTCACAAGTAATCATCAAGAAAGGAGAATCAAACCCTAATATAATAGCTTTGATTTTCCAACATGGTATCAAAGCTAAGGTCAAGAGATGTCAAAGATCATTTTGTTGGCATGGATTCTCCCTCTATGGTGAACTACATAAGATTAGGTTACAACACTGCTGGAAGATGGATCAAGAAGATCATCTACTACTTATTCAACAAAGTCAAGAGTCAAGGTTTCTTGGTTGCTCTTACCAATTCTCTTTCTAATGACAATGCATGGATCATTGATAGTGAAACATCGAGACACATGACAAATGAAAGCAAGCAACTTCACACACTATCAAAGGAGTCATCCTCTCATGCAGTGGAATTGGGTGACAACAAAAGCTATGATGTTATAGGTCTGGGATCTACATCATTGAAGCTGGATAATGGATCAAAGCTACATCTCAACAACATTCTCAATGTTCCAGGTTTGAAAAAGAATTTACTTTCTATTTCTTGTTTAGAAGATAAAGGGGAAAGGATTGCTTTTGTTGATAGAAAAGTATTGGTTTGGGGAAAGAACTCTAGTATTGATAAAGCTAGGGTTATTGGAGTTCGTGAAGGAAGTCTTTATTGGGTTATCACTCCATCTCCTCAAACTTTGGTTCATATGGAAATAAGTCCCATTGAACTATGGCATCGAAGGTATGGTTATCTTCATTATAGGGTCATCCCTACTCTTAGTCAATTGGTTCATGGTATTCCTGATATGAAGTTAGATCATGAAGGTGTGTGCAAGGGATGCTCTTTGGGGAAGCATACTAGAAACCATTTCATAATAGTGAAAGTAGGTCTAAAGAAATATTAGACCTCATCCATTGAGATGTATGCGGGCCTATGTCTGACAAATCACTTGGAGGTCATCTCTACTATGTAACATTCATTAATGATCATTCGAGGAAGACATGGCTTTACCTACTCAAAACTAAAGATGAAGTATTTGATAAGTTCAAGAAGTTCAGGACTGAAGTGGAAACCCTAACCGAAAGAAAGATAAAGACTCTAAGGTCTTACAATGGTGGGGAATACACTTCTAAAGAGTTAATTGCATATTCTAAGGATGTCAGTATTAAAAGGGAGCTCATTGTTCCCTACTATCCCGAACAAAATGGATTGGCTGAAAGGAAGAATAGGTCAATTGAAAAAGGTATTCAAACAATGCTCCTTGATCAAGATCTAGCAAAGTTCTTATGGGGTGAAGCAGCGATGACTGTCATGTACATTCAAAATAGAAGTCCTCATAAGAGTCATGATAATACTACACCCGAAGAAGTATTCACAGGGGAGAAGCCGAGTGTGGATCATCACCGTATATTTGGAAGTCCAACATATATCCATGTCCCAAAAAACAAGCGAAAGAAGTTGGACTCGACAAATATCAAGGGAATATTCATTGGTTATAGTCTTTCCTCAAAAGCACATAGAATTTACATAAAGGAAGGAAGACACATTGAAGTAAGCAGGGATGTCATATTCAATGAGAATCAAACTTACAAGAAACCAAAGGATATCCCTAATGATTCTAATGATGAAAGAAGTTCTTGTATTTGAAGAAGAAGAAGTTCATCATGAGAACTCTACTACAAATGTTGAAAAAGAAGGACCAAGTGAGCCTATTTAATTGGTGGTTATCCCAACCACAAGGAAGAGGCCAAATTGTTTGAAAGCTACATTAGAAGATGCTGAAGGAAATGAAGCTACAAAAGGGTCCTCCAAGGAAAGTAAGAAACCGAAAAGATATTTTGGTTATGCAGCATATATGACAAAGTTGATTGAAGTCAAACCATCTACATTCAAGGAAGTTGCGCATGAAGAGGTTTAGAAGAAAGCTATGCAGGAAGAATATCAATCCATCATGAAGAATGGGGTTTGGGAAATCGTTCCTAGACCTAGTGACAAATCGGTTGTTTTATTGAAGTGGATCTATAAGATCAAACATGTTGTTGATGGAAATATAGACAAGTACAAAGCAAGGTTCGTCGCAAGGGTTTATCTCAAAAGGAAGGCATTGACTATGAAGAAACCTTTGCACCTACAACAAGGTACACTACCATAAGATTGTTGGTTTCATTGATTGCTACAATGGGGTGGAATATCCATCAAATGGATATTAAGACCACATTTCTAATGGGACCATTGATGAAGAAGTGTACATCGAACAACCTAAAGGATTTGAAGTGAATAGCAGGGACTCTCATGTTTGCAGACTCAAGAAGGCCCTATATGGCTTAAAGCAAGCACCGAGGGCATGGTATGCAAGAATGGATACATATCTTCTCAGAATTGGGTTTGTGAAGAGTACTGTTGATCTGAATCTATATATCAAGGTCGTGAATAATGAGCCCTTCATTTTTCTACTATATGTGGATGATCCATTCATCACTCGTGTAGAATGACGGTTTCAAGAATGCAAGAAGCAGTGTGGAAAAAGTCGGGAAAAAATCAGGATTAAATCCCCAAAATGCGATTTTTTTGGCCGGTCGATTAAATCAGCCAATTTTTTGCCGATTTTTCCTAGTTGAAAAAGTCGAGATTAAATCAAGACCTTTTCCAAAAAACGTGAATGAGGTAGTTTCTTTAACGATTTTTTAATTTTTTTTTTTAAAATCGGGATTTTATTGAAAAAGTCGGGATTTTTTAAAAAAAGAATATTTTTGTATATTTTTAATTTTGACGTCTTTTTCAACTTCTGGACCCTTGCCGATTTAATGCCGACTTCGACTTTTTCTACATTGGCAAGAAGTTGTTGGCAACTAAATTTAAGATGAAGGATCTAGGACTAATGCATTGCCACCTAGGTCTAGAAGTATGGCAGAGACTTGGGGAGATATATTTGGGGCAAGGAAAGTACATCATCAAGTTATTGCAGAAATTTGGATGATGGACTCCAAACCGATGATTAATCTTATGATCACCAACCTCAAGAAGTTGAGGAGCTCCAACTCTAGTCTCGTGGATCCTATCTCATATTGATAGTTGGTGGGTTCCCTGATGTATCTGGTAAATACTAGACCAGATATATGTTTTGTAGTGAACATTCTTACTATGTTTCAGTTGGATCCTCGTCATGATCATTGGATAACTGCCAAACGTATATTGAGGTATCTTCGTGCCACTATACATCAATGCCTAAAGTATGATAGTAAGGAAGTCAAGCTAATTGGCTTCACAGAGTCTGATTGGGGTGGCAGTGAGACCGATGGAAGGAGCACTACTGGAGGATGCTTTAGTCTAGGAGCTGCTATGATCTCATGGATGAATAGAAGTAAGATCCCGTTGCATTAAGTAGTGCCGAGGCAGAATATGTGGTTGATGTGAAGTAGGAAAAGAGATTGTTTCGTTAAGGAAGCTTCTGACAGATTAGTTTGAGAAGTCTTTGTGTCATATTGTGATTAATTGTGATAATCAAAGTTGCATCAAGATGTCTGGAGATCCTGTGTTTCATTCGAGGACGAAACATATCAATAACAAGTTCCATTTGATTAGGAACTTGGTACAGGATGGGATCGCAAAGTTAGAGTATGTTTTGACAGATGAACAGGTAGCAGACATATTGACAAAGGCTCTTCCTAATAAGAAGTTCGAATATATAAGGAACCTGCTAGTTTTGGTAGATATTGGTGATTGTATTGATCATAAGGAAATGGAAGGGATTTGTTGAGGGTTTGTGGGTGAAGCATTTCCTGGGGAGACATCAGGCCGACACTTTGTGTTGATGTTTGGATCCCAGAATTGAAAAGGTGGTGTTGTTTATTGAGCTCTGTTTTGGATACGCACCTCTATGTTTGGGTTGGCGGTTAGCATGTAAGCCTGATGGTACCTAGAGAGGCTTAAAGCTTGAGTCCACCTTAGTCCCACTTGGATAGATTACCCTAGTCAGGAATCTAGTCCATGGCATTGGGTGCCTAAACTTTCTTCATGTTTTCAAATAATTTGAGATCTTCCATTCTATATGTACATTATGAATACCTCCCTAGTTAAGAGGGAGTGCTAGAAAATGTAACTATGCTCAATCTTCAATAATGTACTTAAGTCATTATGTAATGTACTTGTCAAAAGAATAAAGAAAATATTTTTTATTATTGTAACAATGACTTATTAAAGCATGGGTTTCATGCTTGGGTCATCATTATATTAGTCAAAGTCTCCATTGTGGACTCCTAGGATTAATATTGAGTTTAAAGAGTCATTGTACATTCGAAGAAACCCATCTTGGGCTTTCAAATCATGTAAAAAGGTTTTGTATCAAGTCAAATATGAATTATGTACCCTCGACATCATGTCAACCTAAGGACCACCATTTGACCCACAAGAAACCTATATATTGAAGGAGTTCGAAATCATTTGAATCACTCACTCTCAAGCAAGTTCGATATCTCAAGAAGAACTGGAGAAGTGCGAAGTCTGTTGCCGGGAAAAGGAAAGAAGTGCGAGTTTGGGGAAGTCTTTAGAGAAAAAGAAAATCGAACTTTTGGTGCCTCTCTCTCTCTCTCTGTTTTGTGGTTTGGGTTGGGAGATCGAAATCTCCTAAGATTTCGCTATTGCCGGAAGCTGCTACCTAGTCGAAGTTGCTGGAAGGGGTCAAAGATCTAGAAGGCTGACATGGTGTCGAGGGAAAGTCTGATCTTGGTCTAGGGTAAAGAGTTTCAAAGAATACTATTGAAAGAAAGAGTTATCTTGACTGGGTTTTCCCCTCGAGGGGGATTTTTCCCTGGCATGTGCCTATATCTTGTGTCTCTTGTTTTGTGATCTTCATACATGTATAACTGCTTGATAAGGATAAGATAATAAAGAAGTAAAAGAAGCCAACACACTCACAAGTAATTATCAAGAAAAGAGAATCAAACCCTAGTATAATATGTAGGAATTTACAGGGTAAGTTCCTTAGATAGAACACCAAAGGACACCTCTCACAAACAAATCACAGATCAGTACACCAATATTCTTGACATGTTTAAAACCCTCAAAGAGGGAAACAGTGCACGGCCTAAGCCAACGTGACCACTTTAGGCAATTTATTAATGTAAAAGAAAAAAATTTACATAAGCTTCTCTCATGAATGGTCACTGGACAAATGACCCTCCATGCTCTTTAAATAGAGATCATGGACCAATCAGGTGTTAAGCTACAGATCAAGTATCGATAAATCGAGGAGAGAATGAACCATCAACTCACTTCATGTTTAGAAAATATCGTGACCGTCAAATTGTAAGTTACAAAAAGTACATACTAAAGAAACACACTTTACCTAACTATACACTAGACCAAGCTATAATTAATTATTTCTTGTGTCGGAATATCCTAACCAGTGCTTTAAAAACTGGTCGATCTGAACCGGTAACCAATCAAACTGGCCGGTTAGCAAGCCCATTAGGTCAACCCTGCTTGAAAACCCGGTTTACCTCCTCATGTCGCCTTTTTTTTGCCCTATCGTCCTAATCAACCGGTTTAGGACAGAATTAGCCGGTTTGTGGTCAAACCGACCGGTTTTGTCCTAAACCAGTTAGTTTATGGCCAGGGCAACTATAACCCCCACAAAATGCATTTTTGTGAGTTTTGAAGCTGGTTTGAAGGAAATTTGGGGTTGTTTTCCTCCAAAAATAGTCCCTCCAAGAAAAACATGCCTACCCTCTCATTTTCCCGACACATCTCAATCCTAACAATTTTGGCAATTAATGGTAATGTTAAATTCTTAAAGTAAAAGTGACATTTCCTTTAATTTTCATTTTCATTCTTTTACTTAAATTTTTAACATTCTCATGAAATGACTCATGATGTTTGAGAGTGGTTTCGACCTTGTTGGATTTCATATGCAGAAACTAGAATTTTAGATTTCACTCAAAATTCAGCAAACTTAATGGTTTTCAAGATTTCATGGTTTGGGGGTTTGCAATGTTTCCATTTGATTCTATCATGCATGAGGGTATGAAATTGGCATTTGATCAAGAGCATGAAGCCCTTTAAGAACCTTGATCGCAGTGGCATTGATTGTTGAACTTTGTTGATGTTGGTGGTACTGATTGTTGAACTCCTCTACCATGGCCTTAACAAGAATGCACCCTTCACTCAAAGGAAAACAACTGGTTAGGCATGCTAATCTTTTTCTACCACATTATAAGGTTGAGGAGATGAACCCTTCACTCAAACCAAAATCATTGGTTAGGCATGTTAAACCATTTCAATTTCTATCATGTTATAAGTTTGAACAATCCAAGTCTGAAGACTTTGAGCTAGATGATGTTCATGTATCTCTTGTTGATGATGTTTATGTATTTCTAGTAGCATTGAATCAATGATGAGTTTCATGAGTGATCATGTTGATCAGTGATTTGTAGTTTTGATGCCTATTTTTGCTACTACTAAAGTTGTAGAGGAGTTTTAGGAGTCCTCAAACTTGGAGGCATATTATTTATGTAGCTCATGTTGATGATCTCTTGTCTAGTAGCGATGGTGAGTTTGATCATGATGAAGAGTGATCATGTTGTTGATCACTGATATGTAGACTTGTAGTAGTTCAATGACCCCATAGCTTAGAGCATTGTTTTTGGACTCTAGAGGCCATTTAGAGCCTCATTGAGTATGTATTTTGTTGCGGATATGTATTGCACTCGATGCCATTTTGATATATTCACCTTTGCATGGTATATAGATGAGAAAGCCTTGCATATTTTGTTTCTATTGGCTTGGAATCATGATTTTAAATCTTAAAAATAGTTTTTTTCATTAAAAATTAATTATTTAATGTATGTTTTTAAACCGGTTCATTTAGACCTGACCAATCCCGATTTGACTAGTTCTGGTTTGAAACCTGGTTCATTAGGTGGACTGGTCTGGTCACCGGTTCCGGTTTTTAAAACATTGATCCTAACATCCCCCCTTAAGAACAACTTAGGATAGGATTGAAGGATGTACAAAGATGACACAATAGAATAAGGAAGGAGGCATTAAAGCCTATCTCCCCTTAGTGACAACTTCATGAACTCCAATCATAAATCGAAGTTTAGTAAACTTCGCCTCTGTGACAGCCTTTGTAAAGATCTCTGCAACTTGACCATCAGTTGAACAATATTGCACTTGAAGAACATGGTCATGAATGAGCTTTCTAATGAAGTGCATGTGTAGTTCAATGTGTTTGCTACGCTGATGTTGGATTGGATCTTTGCATAGTTGAATGACAGTTTGATTATCACACAAAAGTGTAGTCGGATGTTGCTGCTGAAAACCAAACTTTGATAGGATCTGACGAAGTCACAGGGCTTCCTTACTAGCTTCAACGGCACCACGATACTCTGCTTCTGCTAAAGAAAGAGAAATGGCACTTTGTTTCTTACAAGCCCATGTAATGGGTCTAGAACCAAGAGTGAAGACATAACCTACGGTAGACTTCCGATCATCAGGGTCACCAACGCAATCAAAATCAGTGAAAGCAACCAATAGAGGAGATGCTTCTGCACTATAATGAATCCCAAACTGAAATGTACCTTGAACATAACGAAGTATTCTTTTAGCTTCTTTCCAATGACTTTCATGTGGTTTGTGCATAAACCGAGCAACAAGGCCAACAACAAGGGAAAGGTCAAGACGGTTATGGGTTAGATATAAAAGTTTTCCAACAAGCTGACAGTATAAGGTAGCACCAACTTCAGGGGAAGTACAAGTGACTGAAATTTTGACTCCAAACTGAAAGGGAGAAGGGGATGGCTTGCAGTCTTCCATGTGAAAGTGGCGTAGAAGATCACAGGCATACTTGGACTAGTAAAGGAAAATACCTTCTTTGGATTGCAAGGCTTGAAGACTAAGAAAGTAATGCAAGTTTCCTAAGTCTATCATTTCAAACTTATTTTCAAGGCTAGACTTCACATGGTTTATAAGGTTGGGATCACTACCAATAAGGATAAGATCATCAACATAAAGAACAAGAATGATAAGGGACTTACCCACTTTCTTGGTGTAGACAATATTGTTAGAATGATACCTAGAAAAGCCAGTATCTAAAAGAAAGCTATCCATTTTGACATACCAAGCTCGAGGGACTTGCTTGAGACCATAAAGGGATTTCTTAAGCCGACATACAAGGCTAGAGTCTTTTTTTATAAAGCCAAGACGTTGTTCCATATAGATTTCTTCATGCAAGTCCCCATGCAAGAAGGCGGATTTAACATCCATTTGATGGAATTCCCATTTGAAAGAGGCGGTAAGGGAAAAACAAGATGGATAGAGTTCATTTTGGCAACAAGGGAGAAGGTTTCAGTATATTCAATGTCTTCAACTTATGAAAACCCCTTAGCAACAAGACGAGCTTTATGTTTAGCAACTTTTCCATCTGGTCCAAAGTTGGTTCTGTAAACCCATTTGCATCTAACAAGTTTTCATCCCTTTGGTAGAGGAACAAGGTCCCATGTATCATTTGCCAATAATGAACGATATTCTTCATTCATAATTACATCCCAATCTAGATGGCCTTAAGCTTTTGCAAAGGTGTCTAGATCATAATTCCCTAAAAGTTGAGCCAGTAAAGAAGAGGCTCTCTCGAACTAAGAACGTGTAAGACATTGATCTGTAGGATTACCTGCAAGAGGACCTACTGCATCCCGAGTAGCACGGACCCATTTTGGAAGCTAAAAGATGATCCGCACAGTATAAGACCCGTGGGTACTCACGGGTCTTATGAGGGTCATGCTTCACTAGTTTAGAATTAGGAAATATTTAAAAAACAACCAATAATCTAATTAAGTCACTTCTAGGTGGAATTTCCAAAAACATTTTCTGGGTTTTGGAGATCTCATGTATTCTAGCCTCTCCACAAAATTTCGTGGCTAGAACACATTCGATGCTACAAAAACTAACACTCCCTCTTAACGAGGAATCTGTTCTAGTGTTGCTACCCCCTATAGCACCACCCTGTCTCTACATCATCTCCTGTCACATTGTTGATGTCTGGCTATTGTTGCCCACCAACTACTGCGCAACTCTAACATGTGTTGCATCTGTGCCACTGTTGACCCTGCTGAACAGCTGCCAACACTGCAACTCCCTCTCCATCTGTTGTTGCTGCAACTGTAACATCTGCAACTAAAAAGCATCCAAATTACTGAATCAATTGTGATCAGTATGATACATCTGCCACCCGAGTCTCTAACTGCTGCTAGTATCTCCGTTGTCATTGAGGCACCTGCGTTGCTACTAACTTTGCATTGTTTCCAACTCTGCACTGCACTCCCCAGCATATGACATGCAACTAGACTCTGCATTTGTCACTCTGGCATTTGATTGCATCTACTGTCGCGGATCCATCCTACTACAAAATAATGTGGGCCCCATAGCTAGGTATTGATTCAAGAGGTGGACCTCCTCAAGAATCTTGCCCATCTGTAGCACTCTGAGGCTCCAAAACCAAGTCACCCCACTTGACTCCTTGGGGTATGTAAGAAAACATGGTGAAGTCTTCCTCCAGCTTGGAGAACATCCTATCGATCTCTGTTGATGCTACCTGTTGATCCTGCTTCTCCTCCTTGTCCTTCTTCCTAAGAGGACACTAGGTGTTGTAGTGGCCAAGCTCACCACATCTGAAGCACTTGACCTTTAACAAGTCCTTCTTCTTTCGTTGCTCCCCTTGTCCCTGACTAAGACCCTTTTATGTGAGGGCCACTTTCTCCTCCTCTTCACTTGCTTCGATCCACTACTGCTGCCACTCATGGAGCTCTTCACTAAGTCTCGACTCAACTCCTCCTGCTACAAATCGGCCCACATCATGTTCCACTTTGGCAAGGTTTCTCTACCCAAAATGATCTGGACAAATACTTCCCAGTCCTCGGAGACACTGTTGAGTGCCAATTGTACTAGCTATGTGGCTAGTCTTTCTTCAATAGCTGACAGTTGATCCCAAATCTCCTAAATCCTAGTGAGGTAGGGGTCTATGCATTCCCCTTTCTGCATGCTAATGCATCTCATCGTCTCCTCCAAGTACATCTTCTGTTGCTTAGAAGTGCCTTGGTATAGCATGGAAAGTGTATCCCACATCTCCTTGGTCGTTCCCTGGCTCGCTATGTGTGACACAATGTGATCTCGAACACTGCCAAAATCAATCTCTTTGCCCTCGACATCTTCTTTCGGTATTCCTTCAGTTGATCTGCATCCATGGGGATAGCTATCACTGCATCTATGAATGGCTTTAGGCCATATTCATCCGAAAGGAAGGACATTCTTGCCTTCCAAAAGACATAATCGGAAGCACCGTCCAACCTATCCTAAACTCATAATCCGGCAGTGTCCATCTCAACAAAATAAGTCGAAATCCTCCTCTTCTCTTCTGCTCAGATGCTACTAGGCTCTATGCACTCCCTGTTGGAGTGAGTAAATCTGCTCACAATGGCTATTGATCTACAACAGAAAAATAAACTTCTGAAGCTAGAAGTCCCCCAAGGAAAATTTCCCTCAACGCGTGCTCTTTCTTCCCCTTGACGCTATTTTGCACTAGCAACTGCTACAAAATACTACGTCCAGCTAGAGATCTTCTCTACAAGGAAAATATTGGTTGCTCCCTTTGCCTCTGGTAATCCTCGAACTGGAGAAATCCGATTTCTCTGTCGCTCTCTCAGAGAAATCGATTTTTCCTCAAGAAATTGACCCTCCTGGCCAAGAAATTGTGCTGCCTCTGAGGGTTTCGAACTGTTGCTTACGCAGAGCTATGAAATTCCTCTTCCCTTCTGCTACTGAGCTCTCCGGCTTACAATCTGCGCTCTGATACCATGTGAAAATTCGGCTAACCCTATTTCTTCTATTTGTTAATTTAATTAAACAAATTATTTGTTGTGTGCTACGACAAATAATGAAACAAATACATTGCAACCTTCACAAAACAAATACTGCGGAAGAAATAAAAACGCTAGAAGAAATAGATGCACAAACACAAAATACACTGTTATTTTTGGACTAAGTCCCTAGAAAAACCCAACTCGAGAAAGTCGGTGTAGCAGCTAAGGGTTTCATATTATGCAGTAGTGAAAATCTGAGTACAATCTATGGATGCTTAAACTAGCACTCCAAATAGAGAAATAACTGGCAATAATAACTAGTGAGAAAAGTTTCTCACTCCACAGGGGATCCCACACTGACCTCAGCTCGAATTGAGCTGCTCCTTTCTCCCTCTGCGCAGTCGTTGCGTCAGCCTACGCAGTTACTACATCCCACAGGCTCAGAACTGTGTCTCCTCTCATTCTCTCGTCAGCTGCTATCTGGGAAACTGATACTCTTTGCCTCTGTACCCTTTACCCAGCTTCTGGCTCGAAATCTCGACTTGTCCCCAGCGAAACGGAAATCTCACCAAGAGGGCTTTGCGCTGCCTCTCTGTGGCAATCATTGCCTCTCTGCAATGTACTCAAAGGAACTAGAAAAGCTTCCTCCGCCCTCACTATCTCTACCCCTCTCTCACTACTTCAACCTCACCGAATCACTTCCGGCAACACACAGCTGCTACTCTGGAAATCAATTTCCTAGCAAAATCGAACTATGTAAGCATGTTCTCCAAGCCCCATCGTCTTTCTTCTTATAACCCTCTGTTGAGACTTCAACAGCCAAGATTAGATCTTAATCTATGGCTAGGATTAACTAGAAGTCAATCTGTGTGAGTTTCTAGATGATTCACACCATAACTTAATTAATTATGATTAATTAGTCATATTCCCTAAAGTTTAGACTTAGGAAATATTTAAAAAACAACTAATAATATAATTAAGTCACTTTTAGGTGGAATTTCTAGAAACGATTTCTAGGTTTTGGAGATCTCATGTATTCTAACCTCTCCACAAAATTTCATGGCTAGAACACATTTGATGCTACAAAAACTAACATATTACAGTGATGTTATTACAGTGATGCTATCATAGTGGACAAGTCTCAGTATCAGAGTGGATAAAGGAGCTCGGATTGATTGCAAAAATGATCTCTTCAAAGATACAAGTGTGAAGAAAGATGATTGCTACAGGAGCAAAGAATGATAGAACTGAAAAATGACATGGCAAGGTTGACTTGATGGATGGAGGTAGTCTCAAGTGTAAGTTGTAAGGGTCTTGGTCGTCTCATTTTGAATCTACTGAAGGAAGAATTTTGACTAGGTCTTCTCCTATAGTGGGGTTTTTCCCTGGCAGTGTGCCTACATCTTGTGTTCTCTTCTATTTGTTGCTTGGCATTAATCTTGATGATAAGAAAAAGATCATTCGAAAGAACAAATAATAATAATGAAAAACTTCACAAGATAATGTCATAATAAGAGAAATCATGTAACTGCCACGCTTTGGATTTCTCAACATATTGTTGGTCAGTTTGACCTTGTAAATGATTAGATGTATCTCTGTTGAACTGAAGAATTTCTCTAAGGAAAAGGTTGTTGGGTCTTTCCCCCATGTGGGTTTTCCTAGGGTAAATGCTTGTGTTCTTGATTTGGTTGTCTCTTTATGATCCTAATGTCTATTGTTGAAGATCTTCTATGTAATTGTTTTATTGAATGAATGGAAGATTAAATTAAGAAAACATACGAAGTAATTATCAGACAAGAAGATCACTAAAACTCAACAATCAGTGAGTCATGAGTTCCAAATTAGTGAACACTCATTATAAATTAGCATGTGAGTCAAAGCAACTAACCACTCTACCTATGCCCATTCCTTGAAGAAAAATATTTTATCTATGGCTCCTATTCGATAAGCAGAGAAAACAAGAGGATAGTTATAATTATAGGAAAAGGAATTTTATGAAATTTTCCTTTCCCTTTGGTCTTTAGAAAGTTGGCATAGAACTCTTTTACCTGGAAAAGCATCCAAAACAGTCTTGTATGGTGATCCCTTCATTTGCATCTGTCGCCTGATAGTGTCAAGTGGGTAGCACAAAATTGTTGCAAAAGAGGCTGAAATAATAGCAGTTGCAAAAGACACCTCCGTCTTCTTCCTATACTCCTCTGGAAGAGACTTCTTAACTCTGTCATTTGAAGAAATGAAGGTGTGAGAAACTAGAAGTAACCAAGACTAGACCAATGTCTAACACATTGATCAAAAATGATATCCAAAAGTCAGGAACCTCGACCCGCAAACTTCTCATTCACTCAAATCTTTTAACGCAAAATAAAGATTTATTTGTGATCATCGCATATCAAATATCACATACTTCAAACAAGGAACAGGCAGACTACAATCTAGACTCACAAGTCAAAAATACAGAAGTTGACAGCAATGTAGGGTGCAATGCCAATAAGTGATGGCCCAAGTCCTCTGTAAAATGATCCAAGTCCTTCCTCTCGCATCATATTTATTGCAACCTTCAAATTAAGAGGAAGTGAAGACACAAGGAATGTCATGTCAAGACTAAAGAAATTAAAAATCCAAACCTCAAGCCTATATGAAGAATTATCACCTGGCTCATGGTTTTGCAAGCTGGATCAACAGCCAATCGCAAACGGAGGACATCTAAAGGGTAGGTAACCTGTTACAAAACACTTGAGTTTAAAAAAATAATTCCAAGTTAATAACCTATTTAATCATAGAAAAATAAATAAACTGAGATGCATGCATAACCATCTGTTCATCTCGTTTTCAAGTCAATAACTAGGAATATCTACTCTGCAGCACTTACTAGAGTGGAAGTCATGCCTGCACAGGCTCCTGCTGCAAGTCTTCCTAGAACAGAAAGCTGCTCATTTTTCCCTTTGAATAATTTCTACCATTGTCAAAGCCAAAGAATCAACAAGATACAAGGAATATTATAGCAGATTTAGAAAATGTAATTTAAGTATCAATATGCTAAAAATCTGGGATGATTCACAAATAATTGAATTCAAGATGTGACAGAAATGACAAGTTACTGTTTGAATTCATGAAACACCCATTCCTCAGATGACGAAACATGTGCAATTTTAAATTTTGCAAGAATTTTGAAGGCTAATGTGATTTTTAGCAGCACAATAGATATGGAAAACCTGAATTATTTTTTATGTGTGTTTTGTGTTACAAAACTACTTCCTTGTCAACTAAACGAAAATCCCAATTTTCAAACAGCAGTGCCTATCCAAAGATCAAAAATAACAATGAAATGATAACAGTCAAATAATCAAAATGCCAAAGGTCTTATTGAGACAAAGGCAGTGAAGGTCATGAGCTAAGGTTGTGTCATTAAATGTCAAAAGACACAGAAGCAAGGCTGAGATGCTAATTTTGCATGGACGGATTCTTCATATATTTTGATCCATCGATAAGATTTAATTTCCATAGTGGGTTTAGTTTCTCACTTGTAGCATTTCATCATTACCACCTATTACCCCCTCATATACATGAGGATTATTTCAGATTGAAGACCCTGCCCATGCAACTTACATCTGGAATGTGATGACTTAGAAGCCATACTTTTGTGGTCTTTGATGGATATTTCTCACAGATTATTATTTCTTGTTGACATCATCACTTACTTTTTGGAGGTTTACATCTTGCACATGTAGAGTGTTTAGTGCCTTAGTAGGGTTTGGCTTACCATAATACACCCTTGGTTAACCCTTAGAGCTTTGCGTCATGAGGGAAAATAATCAACTTAGGGTTTTCCCTAGGTATTATGTCTCATTATTTTAATTGTTTATTGAGATGACACATTGGTTTGCCTAGCATGTTATATCTTCACATGGGTTCTTGCACATGTTGCAGGGGAACACCATCAACATAAGGGTTCCTAAGTGTTGAGTGCGCTTATTTGAGTTTCTACACCCTTTAGCAATCATTTCTATGGCAATTACCTTGGGATTTCTGATGGTTTATTTGGATGGATGAGATGTCCTCTTGAGAAGCACCCCCATGTGCAAATTCTCCTAGGGCACACTCATTCTCTTACCCGTAGCTTGATATGGGTTCACGTGAGAATACATGTTTTCAAGGGACTTCATGATTGTATTGGGGAGGTTCCACTCTTCATTCATATTCTCCTAGGTCATCGGTTCATGATTTTGAAGAGTTTGGTAGCCCTTGCATGTGGATCTAGTTTTTGAACATGCTCTTAGAATGCACCTCCTCAAGGAGTATTTTGTTGTTATTTGACCTAGTTAATGTGGTCCTCCCTACACATTTGTGGAGGATAATTTTATTGATTTGGCTCTAGATCCAAGGAGGTATAACCACCTACCTTCACAAACTATTCAAGGGTGCAACTTAAGATGGATTATTTTATGTTATCTTGCTTGGTCAATGCGGTGTCCCCTTGCACATTTCTCTAGGGCATCCATCTCTATGAAGGATTATTTTATTGGTATTGTCATTCATTCTTGATAAACTATTCTACATTACTAACATTATTGTGTCTAGCACTCTTGAGTCATAAAGATTCTTGATTGGGTGATTCATCATTAGATAAATCTACCCTCATATCTTTGATTATTCTTGTGGAACCTTAAAAAGGTTCTATGTAAAACCCTAACTTAAGGTTATGTCGATGATAATGTGTGAAACCCTAGCCTACTTAGGTTTACTGACGAAATCTAATGAAAATGTTTGATTCTTTGATGATGACATGTTTGGGGTTTTGGTATGGCTATGAAAATGTTAACTTGTTAAGGTTAAATGGTGATGTCTGAAATCCCAAACCTTTGAAGTATTGATAAATTAAGGTTTGTTGTTGAAATAAGGTTTAGTAGGGCTTATGAGCAACACCCTTATTTTAGATAATGTCCTAGGAATGAAACCCTAGGCATATGTTTGTCCATCTAATCAAATGTGTTAGATGTCTGAATGTGTTTGTGTCATTGGGTTTGACTAACATATGTTGTTATGATATGCTTGTGCATGATGATGGAATCTTAGATATATGTGCTGACCTAATTGTTGATGGTCATAAGTCCTAGGGTTTGGAACTAAGCCCTAGTCGAAGTTTGATACTCTAAGATGATAGTGTTTGTGAATTCTAGGTTTTTGTAACCAAATCTTAGTAGAAGTTCAATTCTCTAATAAATGATGACAGTGTGATAGTCTGAGATTTATGAAAGATTGTTGAAATATGAAATTGAGTTGTGATTGGTTTTGATTGTCGAAGCTTAATGGCTCATGTATGAAATCTACGATCTTGCACTAAATCCTAGTAGAAATCTAACATATGAATTCAGAAAGTTGTTAGATGCATTGTTGAATTATATTGTGTTAATTGTTTCTCGGGTTTGTTATATGTTATAAAAGAATGGCATATTGTTGAAAGAGATATTGTGGCCCTAGATATAATGAGATTGATATATTGTTTAAGCTACTAATGTGATTTAGGGTTTGTAACAAAACCCAGGAAAGAAGTTGAAGTATGTGTCTCTCGCTGATTATGAACCTAACTAAGGTTAGGTATCTAGAGTCTAAAGTCTAATACTTCCATTATTATATGATTCTGATATGGTTAACTTCATGCTTCTATGGATTTGGTTGTACTTGCTATCTAAGTTGTGCAGGGACATAATCTTCAAGATAATGAAGATGTTTGTAAGTAAAGTTGATAAGCATGACAAAGAAAGTTATATGAATGATGATGGATGATGGTCATGATGACTCTGATAAGAAGGATGGAAGCCATGAAAGACGATGTTATAGACAGAAGTTGATCTCCCTACGTTAAGAGGGAGCCTGGATAGAAGAAATCTTCACAAGGTGAGAGGGAGTGCATATTATGGTCATACCTTGAAAAAAGAAATAGGAGAATGCACTTTGAAGTACTGCTGAAAGAAGGAAAGCAGGATCTGGTTGTAGAATACGTTGTTGCATGTGAAGTAGGAAAGGAAGTTGTATGGTTGAGGAATCTTCTAGATTCATTTGAAAGTCCTACTATGATAAATTGAGAAGTAATATCAAATTGTTTGAAAGAACTCAGAGGTTTGTGCTTATTTATGTAGTATATTTGAAAGTTTGCTACTAATTGGGGTTGTGTTTGTACAAGAAAATCCCTCGAAGGTTTGATAGCATGTTTTACATAATTTTTGTTATTGATCAGTTTGATCGGGATAAATCCGTTACCGATCTGTTTGATCGGGGAGGATTTTCTATTGATTGGTATAATCGAGAGTGTTGAGGCTTTGTGTGTGACACACACTACCTAGGAGGACATCTATGTGTTGATGTCTAGATCTCAAAGTAGGGAGGGTGGTGTTGGTCATAGAGCTCCAACCTCGGATACGCACCTAGATCCCTGGGTTGATGGTTAGCAAGTAAGCCGGATGGTACGTGTTACCCACCATTTTGTGGGTGATATCCTTAGGGGAAATTTCTTCTCCAGGATGGTCCTAAGTTAGCAGCCAACAGTCCCTTGCAACCACCAACTAGTTCATTGTGCCATACCTCTGCCACCTGAGCCAACCATGGGGTCCCTCACCCATCTGCCATGATCGTATGTTTGAAGGTGGGCCTCCCGAACCTAAAGGTATGCCTTGTCATTTGGTAACTGAGTATTGTAGTTTGCTTATCATGGACACTTCTGGGCATGGATTAATGGGGGGATTCAGCGAAAAGAATGGGCTAGGTCTATGCTAGACCCCTAGACCCCTTTTGGATATTTACCATGGATTCTAGTCCCATGAGATCTCTTTTACTGACCATTTGGCTTTAGGGATGGTATTCACAGGAAACCCTTATTTTGATTACATGGTCCTGCTCCCTCATCTGCATATATTACTGTCTTTTCACTCATTATTAACCCATTCATCATTTCTCCCACTTGGGTCCACAAAGGGCTAGTTCTTCCCTTTCCCTTGCCCACACCTTCGGTTAGGCTTGGACTAATGCCCCGGAGGTTGATGCAGATAAAAAGAAAAGTAAAAGCATAATTGGCCACATTCAACAGAAAAATGTACCACAAAATGCAAAAGATGGTCGGGACAAACACATTTAGCACATGGGAAAAAGCAATACATGAGATCTACCCCATCAGCATGGCCATCACCCTGGTTCCTATAGGTTCTATGAGGCTCTTCCATCATATAGGAACCCATGATTGTCCCAACCCATGGTGGGCAATGAACCACCCTACCTTTAAAGGGGGTATCCACTACTATTTCTCACACATCATGCTCTTACCCCTTGAGCCCCAAGCAATTAATTAAAGAAAAATCACAAAAGGCAAAAGGCACATAAAGAAGGGTGAAAAAATCAAGGTCGGGGCACCTCATGTATCATGATTGCTCCCTCTTGTACATTATATACCCAAGTGTGGGCTTCCCTTTTATTAGCAACCCTTGTACCCCAACATGTGGCTCAGGGTTGCCCCTTCTCATCCCCTACTCCATTCACCTCTTTATCACATACCACCACCTTTTAAAGGATGTACCTTAGACATGTTATACCCTTTAGAAGTAGAAACCACCTAATAGGATACTTGGTTAACCCCATTTGGAGTTTGGAGACATTAGCCCATGCCAAAGCCCATTATGAAAGGGCAAGCCATTATGAAGTCCCCACCTGTGGTCCATGGTTTGTAAGTTTTCTTACTCGATTTCTTTGATGATCTGTTGTACTGGAAGGCAAGGGGATGCATTGAATCTTATGCAGATTGCAGGTGGTCTCCATTTTTGGTTTGGTCTTCCTATACAGGGCCTTAACCCTCCAAAGGGCTACATTGGCACATGTAGGGTGTGTGTTGAGATCCATGGCCTCCACAACAGTAGACAACACTCCTTAGATCCCCAATGATGTTCAGATATTGGTTTGAGATCCATCTATTGGACGAGTAAGATGCATTTGGTTCACCTTTGCCCAACCAGCCCCACAGATGTACCTTGCACTTCGCAGCTGACCCAAAACTTGTAGGATGATATGGCATAACCAACACCATCATCGAAGCCCTTGCAAATGGTCTACATGCATCTTTGACTCACTTGGAGACCCATGAGGTTATTATTGTGCCCCCCACACCCACTGGGAGCACCACAAGTTTATTGTTTGGACAACAAGGGCCCACCCCCTTGTCCATCACTTTTGAGGGTCCTATTCTTCATTATGGCACCTATGGACCTCATCAAGCCTCTTGGAGGGCCCTACAACATGTATGGTATCATTTGACCTCTTAAGAGGCTTATTATTTCACTTATGAGCTAGTTTGGTGAGCTTGTCATCAAAAGTTAGGTTATTAGTACATTATTTTATTTTTGGGGCTTATGTAGGCCTAAGAAACTAATTTGAACTCCTAATTAGTGTATAAATACAAGTGAGATGAGTTCATTTTCTCATCATCACTTTGGATTGGATCTCTCTTCTCTTTAGAGAATTTAACACTTTTTCTAGGATGAAGAATTGGAGCATGGATGAATTTTGATGTTTGGACTAAAGTATTTTATCTTGGAGCTTCTTTATTGTCAAATTGTTGATGCTTGGATATCTTTTATTACATGTAAGTACACACTTTTAATGTTATTCTCATTTTACTTTTGCCATATGCATTGAATGTGATTTCCGCTATAATAAGGCTAATTGTTGCATCGCATAATTACAAATTTGTGGAATTATTGTTTCTATATAACATCTTTCAATGGTTGGGCCATGTATATGAATGAAATCTCATGGGGATAATTTCACTAGGGAATTTGTCTTGGCTTGAGATTCATCTATTGGACGAGTGAGATGCATATGGTTCACCTTTGCCCAACCAGCCCCACAGATGTACCTTGCATTTGGCAGTTGACCCAGGACTTGTAGAATGATATGGCATCACCAACACCATCATTGGAGCCCTTACAAATGGTCTACATGCATCTTCGACTCACTGGGAGACCCATGAGGTTATTATAGTGCCCCCACACCCATTGGGAGCACCACAGGTTTATTGTTTGGAGAACAAGGGCCCACCCCCCTATCCATCATTGTTGAGGGTCCTATTCTTCATTATGGCACATATGGACCTCATCAAGCCTCTTAGAGGGCCCTAAAACATGTATGGTTTATCATTTGACCTCTTAAGAGGCTTATTATTTCACTTATGAGATAGTTCGGTGGGCTTGTCACCAAAAGTTAGGTTATTAGAACATTATTTTATTTTTGGGGCTTATGTAGGCCTAAGAGACTAATTCGAACTCCTAATTAGTGTATAAATACAAGTGAGATGAGTTCATTTTCTCATCATCACTTTGGATTGGATCTCTCTTCTCTTTAGAGAATTTCACAATTTTTCTGGGATGAAGAATTGGAGCATGGATGAATTTTGATGTTTGGACTGGAGTATTTTATCTTAGAGCTTCTTTATTGTCAAATTGTTGATGCTTGGATATCTTCTATTACATGTAAGTACACCCTTTTATTGTTATTCTTATTTTACTTTTGTCATATGCATTGAATGTGATTTCCACTATAATACGGCTAATTGTTGCATCGCATAATTACATATTTGTGGAATTATTGTTTCTATATAGCATCTCTCAACGTTTGGGCCATGTATGTGAATGAAATCTCCTAGGGATAATTCCACTGGGGAATTTATCTTGATAAGCCATCTCTTTTGCCAAGCGAAGTATAAAATCTTTAAAGTCTCTTCTTCTTGCCCTAAAGGCTAAGCGAAGAAGTCCTTAAGGTCTCTTGACCGAAATACAAGTTCCATTTTCATGATTCTCCTAGACTCCATTCTCCCCAAGAGATTAAGGCATTGGTCCTCCAATAAGTGATCACTCAACGAATACTTTTCTTCACCTTTCCCTCTCTCTTCTAGGTCTAGCCAAGTTGGGTCACCTACCACATCATTTTCCCGACAAAATAGCCCAAGAAAAACTTCGATCTCCTAGCCTCTACTGCGATAGTGTGTCCTCAAGACCTCCTCCAATTTTGAAGCCATGCTGATGGTGCAGTTGTAAGATAACCCAAGCCTTAGCTCCGAGATCAAACTTTGCCCTGGTATTCCCTAGGCTAGGGCCTCATAGGATCAATTTGACACCTTTAAGTGGAAATTCTTGCTTTGATCCTTTCCCCTACCTTGTCTGAGTTAAGAACATCATTGGTTGCTAGACTCTTCCCCCTTAACCTAGACTGAGTCTACTTGGTCCCGTGTGGTCCCACACCTTGAAAAGTCAAATCTTCAAGAACCATTTGGGAAGTCAAGTCCAATAAGAGTTTGAGGATTGGGAAACTCCTTTACAAGGCATATTCCTCTAACCTAACCCTCAAATCCTCACCTCCTTATCCTAGAAATCTTTGTACCTTGCTTAACAAGCAAGTAAACTCTATTCTTAACCCTCTTCTAGGAAAAGGATTATTAAGGTCACTTCACATACACTGGTTGATTCATCCTTCACAAGTGACTTCCTATATACTGGGTCTCCTCCCATCGGTAAAAATCCATAAAGAGTAGGGAGTCTTAGCTGAGGTGACAATGGGCTAAACCTCCATCATTGCCCTTTGATCTAGCAGTTGTCCCTTCAGGAGTCCATTTTATGCTCCTTACTAGTTTGAACGGTAATAGTACCTAGAGAATATGAAAGCTTTAGTCCATCTTAGTCCCACCCGGATAGACTGCCCTAGTTAGGAATCTAGTCTGTGGCACCATGAGTAACTAAACTGTTGGAGGACCTTAGATAGATGGCCCTGGTCAAAAATCTAGTCCATGGCATTCCAGTGCCTAAACTCTTCATAGTTCATATGTTTTGAGATCTTCCTTGTACGTGTTATTATGAATACCTCCCTAGTTAAGAGGGAGTGTTGAAGAATGTAACTAGGTTCGATCTTCATAATTGTACTTGAGTCACAATGAAATGTACTTATGAAAAAGAACTTTATCATTATTACTATGACTTATTAAAGCATGGTTTTCATGCTTGGGTCATCATGTTTTAGGTCAAAGTCCCCATTGAGGACTACTAGGATTTATATTGAGTCATTAGAGTCATTGTACATTTAATAAGACCCTTCTTGGGCTTTTGAATCGTATAAAAGAATTATGTTTTAGTAAATAAAAAAATAATCTTACCTCCACACCAGGTCGACCCTTACTAGTTCAAGTCGGCCTACAAGAAGGGAATTTGAACTCCAGAAAAGGGTATATATAAGAGCAGTTCGATTCATTTGAGGGACTATCACTCACACATGTTCGATCTCCAAGAAGAAGCAACGAAAAAGTGCACAAGAGAAGAAGGCAAGAAATTGCAGGATCGAACATTTTTCGGTCATCTCTCTCTCACAAGTGTGGAATTTTCTAGGCTACTGCAACTAGAACGAAGTATTATGTCAAGGTTGACATTTTGTTGTTGCTTCTAAGTCGAAGTGTTGCTTCTAGGTCGAAGTGCTTCAAAGTCAAAGTGTTGCTTCTAGATTGAACTGCTGCATCAAAGTCGAAGTTACTGGGTTGAAGTTGTTCCATCAAAATCAAAAGTTGCTAGTTCGAAATTTCAGTTGCATTGAAGTGTTGTCGCTGTTGTTGCTATTCTAGGTCAAAGATAGTGTTGGAAGGTTGTCATTTGCAGAAGAAGGAAAGGCTTGAACTGGAGATTGGAGGAAGTTTGTGTCTAGGTCAAGAAGTCTTGGATTGTCTTGTGAAACTATTGAACGAAAAGTTGTTGACTGGGTTTTCCCCTAAAGTGGGATTTTCCCCTGGTTGTCCACCTACATCTGGTGTCCCTAATCTTTATATGGTTTTGAAAATTGCTTGATGAACTAAAGAAGAACACAAAAGATAATAATCAAGTAAAAATTACACAAGTAATTATCAAGTATAAGAAAATCTTTCTGCCTTTCTGATTTTATAACACCACTATCCCCTTCATTCAGTATAGGTTAATCTTGTTCTTCCTTAAGTTTTACTTCACTGATTTGTGGATGAGTATATGTCCCACCTAATATGATGTTGAAAGCTTGGGATTCATTAACTACATTCATTTGTTCACCTCCCTCCTCATCTTCACTCTCTTCACTAGAACTATCACTTTGATACTCTTTAAAAGATGAGTCCCCTTGTTCCACTGCATTGGATGGGGTTAGAGTATTAGGGACATTTTGTTAATTTTTTGTAGCATTGCATGGTGTTCTAGTCTCGACAGTTGTAAGAGAGGCTAAGAAACACTAGGGCACCAAAAGCCAGAAAAGGTTTTAGGAAAATCCACCTAGAAGTGCCTTATTTAAGTTAATTAATCAGTAATTAAATTTTTCCTAAGTCTAATTTAGGGAAAATGATTAATTAACAACAATTAATTGAGGTAGGTAAGATTTCTCTAGAAACTCACATGATCAACTAGGAAATGATCTCAACCATTGATTAAGTTTTAATCTTGGTCACTGGAGTCGGAGATTACAAAAAGAGGTCAATGGGTAGATGAAGGAACACACTTGAGATAGATTTCCTTGGGCAGTTTAACTTTCCAGAGAGCAGCAACATTCTGCCGGAAGAGTTCGAGCCAAAGAGGGGACACAGAGACAGAGAGGAGCAGAGACAGTGAGTGTGGAGGAAGATTTCCAGTTCCGGAGGATTAGAAAGAGGAGGTTGAAAATATTCTCCAGGAGGTTACGCAAAGGCAATGCAAAGCCTCAAGTGAGCAATCTAACTCGGTTGAAGGGGATAATGTCTTCAATTCCAGAGGTCGGGAAAATTTTCCAGAAAGCCAGAACCGTATTTTCCCAGACAGCAGCAGGAAAGAAGGCTAGATTGACAGTTGATTCAGGCAGAGCATTTGGCAGGTAGGGCAAGGGTGACGCAAACCCTGCACATACCAGTTTGGATGGCTAGCTTTTCAGAGGTCAGAGTCAGACAGTGTCAGGATTGCTCGAAGAGAGGGAAAAATCCCTTGGTATGTTTTTGCTAGTATTTCTCTTGGGTAGATTCGTCAATTTGGTGACATTTATTGTACTCAAAATTTTCTCACTGGTGCTTAGTAATAAAAACCCTCAGTTGTTGCATAGGTTTTCCCACATTCGGTTTTTTTTAGACTTTTGTCCAAAAACAATGGTGTTATATTTGTGTGTGTGTGTGCTAGTATTTTCTCAGTTTCTAGTTTATCTTCCGCAGTATTTATTTTGTTGAAAACAGTAGTGAATTATTCGTTGTTTGTCGTAGCAAATAAACTACTTACAGTTAGAAGTATAATTTCCAATTGCTACAATAGTTGAAATTTTCACATGGTATCAGAGCAAATTTGATAAAGGCAGGAAGCTCAAAAGTGGAAGGAAGAAATCGTCCATATTCAAAGAGAGTGTGGCAATTCGATTTCCGAATTTGTGCGGAGGTTGATTTGGCAGTTTGAACTGCTATGAAGAGAGTAAATGCGAGTGGTAGGAAAAATTCACATAGCCCAGTAGCAGTTCTAGCAAGTAGTAGTAAAGCCGGGAGCAATTCCGGTAGAGAAAATCAGCATTTTCGCTAAGAAGATTCCTTGTTTGGGCGCAAAACGGTTTTGCAGCAATATTGTTAGAGCAAAATCAGCATCGGGTTGAAGAGAAAAGTGCACACATAGAGTGAATTTCTCTCAGAGGGTTTCTAGTTTAGAAATCCAAATTTCTAGTTGCAGTCGACAGTGGCTGCAAGCATATCTTCTCACTCCAAAAGGGAGTGCGAATGGGAGAACCAGTAGTCAAGCAAGAGAAATAGAGAGATTTCCATCACAGTTATAGAGATGGCCACAGCTGGCTTTAGAGATCAGGATAGGTTGGAGGGAGCTTCCCACTATGTCATCATGGAAGGCCCAAATGTCCTTCACATTAAATAAGCATGGCCTAAAAACCTTTGCAAAGAGCGTTGTGGCAGTACCGACAGATGTAGATCTGCTGAAAGAGTACAAGAAAGAAATGGCCAAGGCGAAGCGAATGATCCTGGATGGAGTCTGGGACAATATAGTCACACATATATCCGGCAAGAATGCAGCCAAGGAGATGTGGGATGCTCTCACATAGCTATACCAAAATCTTTCCGAGCAGCGGAAGATGTTCCTGAAAGAGACACTAAGAAACATCGGGATGTATAAGGGTGACGGCATTGATCCCTTTCTCACCAGAATTCAAGAAATTTGGGATCATCTTGCAGTTGTGGGAGAGGCGCCTCAAGACACAAAGCTTGTATGTTTGGCACTAAATAGTGTCTCAAAGTATTGGGAGATCTTTGTCCAAGGCATCTTGGGACGAGATACTCTACTTAGGTGGCACAGGATGTGGTCAAACCTACAGCAGGAGGAGATGAGACGGGCACTTGTGAAGACCTCCATAAGCAGAAGCAACAATAAGGATTCGAAAGGTGAGGAGGAAGAGAATGTGGCCCTTGCATCAAAGGGTCCCAGTCAAGGACAGGTATCACAAGGTGAGAAGAAGAAAAAGAAGGACCTATCTAAGGTCAAGTGCTTCAGGTGTTGCAAGTTTGGCCACTACAATATTCAGTGCCCTCAAAGGAAGAAGGACGAGCAAAAGAAGCAAGACCAGGCAGAGAACTTCCACAAAGATAGACAAATTTTCCTCCAAGTTTGTTAAAATTGGCAACTAGGGCCAAACTCCATGTGGGTCATCTTATTAATGGCAGCTGATATTTTTCTTGGATCCCTCTCATCAAGAGGTGTAGGATTGATCTAAAGATCATCCGATTACGATAAGTATTCATGGAGATATGAATTTATTTGTGTTATGGGACAGCAAAGGCAACTTGGTGAAGTATGGTGCAGTAGTGGGACATCAATGCTACATGGTGCTACAATGATAAGCAATGGGACAGCAAAGGCAACTTGGTGTAGTATGGTGCAGCATATGGTACAACAATGGGACGGCAATGGTCAATGGCATATAGTGCACAACGGGACAGCAATGGTACAATGGTACAACATGGGACAACTAGTATTTAGTGCAGCAAATTCATGATGTTGTTATGGTATGGCAAAGCACGACGGGACAGCCATGACATTGCGTAGCAGTGGCACAATGGTACAATAGCATGCAAGGGACAGCAAACTAACATTGGGATAGTGTATGGTACTTAGCAGCAAGTACACCAAGCATACAATGGTACAGCAAACATGCAAGGGACAACAAACAAGCAATGGGACAGCTAACATGGACAACATGGTTCAATCATGACACATGGGACAGCAGTACAGCGTTAGGTGCAACAGTAATAAGGTCCAGCATTGTGATGATGGGTGCAACATGGTGCAGCACGGTGAGGTGCAGACAATTGGGAAAGGACAAAAGGATCAATGGATTCCTCATCCCTCTTCTAATTCACCAAGGGTGAAGTAGAAGCAGAGAAAATTATCAGAATGGCACAGCGGAAGTTTCTGATGGCCTACCTGAAAATCACTTCTATGCGAAGTCTGGATCTAAGGATGGAAGGAAAGGCCGTTCGGCCATTATGCGAAGGAGTGTCCGACTAGCAGGGACACATCACTTGATGATGATAACAATCATTCCAAGGGCATCTTCAATGATTAGAGGAATAACAGGTAATGCAGGTCATCAAGGATACAGCGGACTCTTCAATGAAAGCAAGGAACCCCAGGTATGAAGAATCAAATGTTGTTTCTGATAAGATAAAGAAGCGTTATCTTGTATTGGCCCTCTCCTTCAGATTCTTTGGAAATCTGGCTTATTGATTGTAGTGCTTCAAGGCACCTCATCGTATAGAAGGGTGCTCCCTCGAATTTGGTAGAGATGGAAACAATCGTGGAATTATACTTGGAGCCCATGCCACCCATTCCGAAAAGGTTGTAGGATGCTACTCCTCAATTGAATGAGGGTAACTCGATTCATTTAAAGAATCTCTTTTACGTACCTGATTGCAAGAAGAACCTGGTGTCCATTTTGGCAATGGAAGTCAAAGGTTTCAGGGTGGCATTCATCGATGGAAAGGTACATGTTTGAAAATAGAATTTTCAAAGATGCTTTTACTCGTGGGTTTAGGGTTGGCAATTTGTATCAAATTGCAGAAAGTCCATTGGGGACCATGTCAGTTGATACATATCACCAGAGGTCCGTGAGTCAAATGGCGACAGGGATGCCTAAATTCAAAAGGAGCATGAAGGTACATGTCTGAGATGTACTGAAGGAAAATCTCATAAGGCGACCATCCTCTCATGTAGCAGGTCCACAGGTTTGGAACAACCCGTGGGGTTTCAGATTCATCAGGAATCTCATGTATGTAGGTGGAAGAAAGCCTTCTATGGCTTGAAGCTAACCACCCCAAGTTTGATATGAGAGGATTGATAGTTGTCATTCACTAAGAGTGACGTCGATCCAAACCATTGTTTAAAGGTTGTGGATGATAGACCTCTCATACTGGCATCTTCGGAGGACGACCTATTTCTGACAGGTGCAGACCCTCTCACTTGCAGAAGTAAGAGGGAGTTGGATTGGAATGGTAAACTGCAAGCCAGTGACTACCTCGAGGATCTTAACTTTCAGAAGTTCTATGGTGGTGATGACGACCAGATTTGGGAAATGCCTCTGAGTTTCATAAACTCATTTGCATTGATGTTCTTGGTGAACTTCCGTCTGGATATATGTTTTGCAGTTAGCATGGTGAGCTCATATTTGGTTGAGCCTCACTGGATTAGTGCCAAGAATCTTCTGAGATATCTTTGGGACACAATCTCTCATGGATTGAGATACACTGCCAGAAATATGAAGCTGCATGATTATTTGAATGCCGACTGGGCAGGCAGTGTGGAGGATCACTAGAGCACTTCTCAGTGCTAGTTCTCTTTGGATTCTGCTTTGATATCATGGATGAGAAGGAAGCAAAAGTTGGTTGCTATAAGCATCGTCGAGACCGAATACATAGCTACGAATATGATCTCGTGTGAAGCTGCTTGGTTGTGGAAGCTCTTCAGTGCGCTGTTTGTACACATGATGAATATCACTGTGATTCTCTGTGACAACCAGGGGGGCATTCGACTGTTGAGGAATCCCGTATTCGATGATTGCTCCAGCAGATACACATCAGATACTACCTTATCTGGGATATGGTACATCGATGAGCAAGGAGGCTCCATCGCATTGAGACTGATGTACAAGTTGCAGACATTTTGTCAAAGCCCCGAGGAAAGGTCAAATTTGTGACTTTCCCAAATGACTTCAGGTCGTTGAGAGACCTTCTTATAAGGGTCCTGCATGTTCCATGCATTGAGCTCTAGGAGCTCTAGAGGGGGCTTGGGGTACTTACTAGAGCAACACACGACCATAGGGCAACTCACCCTCCCCTAATTGTGCGTTGTGTACAGGGTGAATGGCTCAGCCTTCCCCTGTGATACCTCGTGGCGACTTTGGGACAAGATGATTTGTTCTCCTGTGGGACAAGAAGATTAGTTCTCCTGTGGGACAGGATGATTGGTTCTCCTGTCGAGGCATCCTACCCATGCAATCTGGGACTCATGGGAAGTACCTCTCATCTGATCAATGAGCCGGGAAATGGGGTTAGGGACCATAGTAGTACTATCGATGGACGCATCGTTGTATCTACTGTACTCCCTATGCTAGGATGACTTCCATTGATCTGGGATCAGTATGAGTGGTTTGAGACACTCTCTTGTGATATTGATCTGGGATTAACAAAACTGACTTCGGGTCAGTAAGAGTGATATGACACACTCTTCATAGGGAACTGACTTCGGATCAGTAGAGAATGGTATGAGACATTCTCGATCAATTCTTCTTCTTCATGGTTCAGCAGAGCAGTGCAAGGAACTGATGGCAGAGATAGTACAATCGGACATATGGATCAGCGGATGGAGTTCTCCCTAGTTGAAAGGGAGTGTTAAAATTGGCAACTAGGGCCAAACTCTATGTGGGTCATCTTATTAATGGTAGCTGATATTTTTCTTGGATCCCTCTCATCGAGAGGTGTAGGATTGATCCAAAGATCATCCGATTCCGATAAGTATTCGTGGAGATATGAATTTATTTGTGTTATGGGACAGCAAAGGCAACTTGGTGAAGTATGGTGCAGTAGTGGGACAACAATGCTACATGGTGTTGCAATGATAAGCAATGGGACAGCAAAGGCAACTTGGTGCAATATGGTGCAGCATATGGTACAGCAATGCGACAGCAATGGTCAACGGCATATAGTGCACAACAAGACAACAATGGTACAACATGGGACAACTAGTATTTAGTGCAGCAAATTCATGGTGTTGTTATGGTATGGCAAAGCACAACAGGACAGCCATGACATTGTACAGTAGTGGCACAATGGTACAGTAGCATGCAAGGGACAGCAAACTAACATTGGGACAGTTGTATGGTACTTAGCAACAAGTACACCAAGCATGCAATGGTATAGAAAGAATGCAAGGGATAGCTAACATGGACAACATGGTTCAATCATGACACATGGGACAGCAGTACAGCATTAGGTGCAGCGGTCATAAGGTCCAGCATTGTGATGATGGGTGCAACATGGTGCAGCACGGTGAGGTGCAGCATGATGACAAGATGCAGCGTGATGATAGGTGAAGGAGTCACCTTGGAGAATCAGTTGAAGCAGCATGTCTTCAACTGATCTCATGTATCATCTTCTTAGAGATGATTTATGCTCTCATCTAGATAAGTCAAAGTGTTGACTTCAGTTGTAAATGTACTATCTCTCTCTGTTGAAATATTGAAGAATACATAAGAAGAATTGATCAAGGGTTTCCCCAAATTGGGGTTTGTCCCTGGCTAGTGCCACATCTTGTGTCCTCTTGTCTTAGCTTGTCTTCTGCGATTTATATTTATGTTCTATCTGCAATTTACTTTAATGCTGATGTGATTGGTAATCTAGAAAAGATATTGAGCTAACTGTGAAAATTGAAATAAACTGCTCTAGCATAGAACATACCTAAACTTAAGAAGGTTGGAGGAAGACTTAACCATGTTTGCAGTTATACCTCTAGGAGTGAGGGGGGACAATATGGAGCTATAGTACCAGAGTTGCACAAAGGGTTTAGCAAGGTGCATCGAAGTGAGCATTAGTAGGTCTTTTCTCACAGATCATTACCATGCTACAGGGGCCCATAGTATTCAGTCGCAGGAGAATCAGTGTCAGTTGGTCCAACTAGTTCCAAAGTGACAGTTGGAGACTAGTAGCAGTCAAATGTTGTGAGAGCGCAGAGCAGCGTTGACAGCAGAGCAAGAGGCTCATTAGCAGAGTCAACAATAGCACAAATTCCCAGTGGACAGTGCAAAGGCTAGTAGAAGTTAGATGCTTGGGAGTAGTGAAGCACAAAGGCATAGTTGATTCAGTGTTTTAGATGCTTCTTAGTTGTAGTAGCAAAAGCAACAGTTGAGAGGGAGTTGCAATGCAGATGCAGAGTTGGCAGCGATATAGCAATGTCAGCAGCAGCACAGATGCAACATCAGAGTACCGCAGTGGTTGGTCAGCAGTGGCAAGCAGTCATAGTGGCTAGATATCAGTAGCATGTATAAAAAGTGATGCAGAGACAGGATGTTGTAGTAGTATGACACTAGAACACCTTCCTCGCTAAGAGAGAGTTTTTGTAGCATCCGATGGTGTTCTAGTCTTGACAGTTGTCAAAGCAGCTAAGAAACAGTAGGACTCCAGAACCTAGAAAAGGTTTCAGGAAAATCCACCTAAAAGTGCCTTAACTAAGTAGATTAATCAGTAATCAATTTTTTCCTAAGTCTAACTTAGGGAAAATGATTAATTAACGGTGATTAATCGAGGAAGGTAAGATTTCTCTAGAAACTCACACAGATCGACTAGGAAATGATCTCAGCCATTTATTAAGTTTTAATCTTGGTCGTTGGAGTCCCAACTGAAGATTATAAGAAGAGGTTGATGGGTAGATGGAGAAACACACTTGAGATCGGCTTCCTTGGGCAGTTCAACTTTCCAGAGAGGGGGCGCAAAGACAAAAAGGGGTAGAGACAATGAGTCTAGAGTAAGTTTTCCAGCTCCGGAGGGTCACAAAGAGGAGACTGAAAATATTCTCCAGGTGGTTGTGCAGAGAAAATGCAGAGCCTCAAGTGAGCAGTTCAATTCAGTTGAAGGGGAGGATGTCTTCCGTTTCAGAGGCCAAGAAGATTTTCTAGAAGGCCAGAGAAGCATTTTCCCAATCAGTAGCAGGCAGGACAGCTAGATTGGCAGTTGATTCAAGCAGAGCATTTCGAAGGAAGCACAAGGGTGACGCAGAGCTTGCGCAAACCAATTTGGACGACTAGATTTTCAGAGGTCAAACAGTGTCGAGATTGCTCGAAGACAGGGAAAAATCCCTCAATATATTTTTGCCAGTATTTCTCTTAGGCAGATTCGCCGGTTTGGCGACTTTTATTGTACTCATAATTTTCTCACTGCTGCTTAATAATAAAAGCCCTCAATTGTTGCACCGATTTTCCCACATTGGGTTTTTCCGAGGATTTTTGTCCAAAAAAAACGATGTTATATTTTTGTGTGTGTGTGCTAGTATTTTCTCAGCGTCCAGTTTATCTTCCACAGTATTTATTTTGGTGAAAATTGCAATTATGAATTATTCATTGTTTGTCGTAGCAAATAAACTGCTAATTAATTTACAATTAGAAGAATAGTTTCCAATTGCTGCAATAGTTGAAATATTTACACATTTGGTTGAACTTGCTCACCTTCCTCATTATTTTTCTTGACAAAGACCTTGTTCTTATTCTTCAAAGGGAAAGTGGATCTTTGCCCCTTTCCCAAAGCGGTGAACTTATTCATATACATCCTATCCCTAGCAATCACGTCATCAGATAGTTTTTCAACTTTCTTGCACAAGGAGACTAGTGTTTCTTCAACTTGGTGCTTGGCCTTGCTCTTTTTAGGTTCAACCTTAGCTCTAGGGAAATTGAACATTTCAATATGAGCAGGGTTTAGATTTTGTTCGATTTCAATGGCCATTTCCTTTGCTTCAGCGAAATATTTAGGATTCTTATCTCTAAATTGATATGTTAAGTGCCCTTGGATAGCTTTAATGAACTTTTCAAGGATTTGGGCATCAGTAGGCTTGAGATGATCAAGAATATTCCTAATGATCCTATCGAACACTTGGATAAAAGTTATAATATCTTCATGTGATCCCTTTTGTATATGGTAGAACTTTTCAATGACAAGGTTTCCATGAGCATCAGTGGCCCACCTTTTCTTGAAGAGGTCTTCAAACTAGTCAAAGTCACTAATACTTGCTTGAGGAAGGCCAATATACCAATCCCTAACATTCCCCTTGAATGTCAAAGACAATAACATCATTATTACATCCTCATCTTTGATCATTTGAGGGTCCACTACCCAATAGAAGTTATATACATGTCTTTCGACAATTTGATCAACACTCCCTCTAAACTTTGGTAGTTCATGATACTTTAAGGTAATGTGTGGAGAGCATCAAGAATTGCACTAAAATCTAGAGGTTTGAAAGATTCCACATTCCATTTCTTAAGCCAATAGGTTTGGGTTTGGTTTTGAGTTTGATTTTGGTTTTGGTTTTGGTTAGTGTTGGTATTCATGTTGTCAGGAAAAATATGCCTTGTAACAAGTGTTGGAGTGCTCAGAGGAGACCTATCAAGCCCAAAAACTCTCCTAGCAGCAACCCTGGTTATGGGAGATAAGTTCTTTCCATGTCTTTCATAGCCAACCAATTTAGGAGTCGCCAAAAGAGGATCTATGTTGTTATAAGAGTTACCTCTTCATAAATTGAACCAAGGAGGCAGACTTGCTTCCTCCCTGGGCGACGACGCTAAAAATATTACCACACAATGTTGCGAACATCGCGATCGGGATTAAATCGGAGAGTGTCTGAAATTAGAAAAAATCATAAAAATTAGGATAAAATCGGTAAAAAACGGAAAAATTTACAAAAAAAATACAAAAATCAAAGATCTTTTCCCAAAAAATCGCAAAATTTTCGAAAAAACCAGGATTAAATTGTGATTTTTTCAAAATGAAAAAATCGGCAATATAATCGACCGATTTTTTGAAAAAATCACGATTAAATCGCAATACTGTTACCACACAATCTAACAGGCCCTAAGAAGGGAAACCCTATAGGACAAAGAGCTAGACAAAGTGATAACAATGGGACAATGACCTACTATCACCACAGCCAATATCCCCTACTCTTTTCAGACTTTCAATTATAGGAAGAGTCCTAGTGGGAATGGCATCGCTTAAAATTGGTAGACCAATGATTTAGGCATGAAGTGATTCCACAAAGCCCATTCAAGGAGAGACACAATGATGGCTCAATGCTTCAAGGAAGCTAACAGACTGTCCAAGAAAGGCTTTAGGATGAAGAGATCAAGACCAAGGGTTTCAGATATGATGATGATACTAGGTATTCCTCAAGTCAAGACTTTAGGTGATGAGGTAGAATCCCTCGAGGGAGCCCTTTGAGATGTTTTAACACTTCTAAGAGGCTCTTCACTCCCTTTGGGAGACCTATGAAATACTTGCGCTAGACCTAGGGTTTTATGCATAATCGTGGGAAGAAAGACTTCCAAGGTACTCACTACGTCAAGGCAAGGGAGGAGAAAGGGGTTCTTATGATTTATTCCAACAAATACTATGCTCATACAACCCTCAAGAAAGCCACCTATCCAAGAAAATACAAGCACAAAATTGGAAGTCCAAGGAAAGTCATATTTTGTTGTTGTTGATTTGTGTTAGAACTTTGAGAATGTTCTAACACTGACCCAAAACAAGACCAACCCAAGATGACCAAAAGTGAAAGACACTTGGTTAGTGTCTTTGCCCCTTTGAAATTGAGTGATGATCCCAAACCATTACCTGAAAAACATAACCAATGGTTACCCAAGTTCAAAGGGGATGCTACTTGGACTACCCATGGCGTTATTGAGGAATTCCATTGCCTAATGTCCCCAAGGATGATCTTCGATGAAGATAGGCTCATGATGCTTTTTGCTCTATTGATTGAAGGACAAGCAAGAGAATGGTATCTTAGCCTTCCCCCAGCATGCATAGAAGATTCTGATGACTTTGAAGACCTATTCATGAAGAGATGGTCATGCAATGCCCAATGAGCCTTTAACATTGAAAATTTCTATCAAAAGAACCAAGGGAAGGGAAGATGTACGAAAATTCATTCAAAGTTTTGATCGCGTAGTCAAGGATATACCTGATCATTTGAGACCATCCAAAGCTAATATCCTTGATAAATTCATAAAAGTTGTGGGTGACCACTTAACCTATGTATTAAGGGACAAGAAACCTTCCACATTGCCTGAAGCCAAAGAGATAGCAATGGAAGTTGAGGAAAACCTACGAATCTCGAAGGTAGATGTCACTGACCACCCTAGAGCTAAACCCGAGGTCAAAAAGCAGAAATCCAAAGATCAACACAAAGAAACCCTCCTTGCCATCCTCAAGAAAATGGAGAAGTTCACTGAAGAAGTCAACGCACGTGACAGGGTTTTCATGAATAAAATCACTACCTTTGAAGGGGCCCAAAAATCTAGTTATATTCCAAAAGGAAAACCCTTTCCCAAAAAGAAAAGTGAAGAAGATAGGTCAAGCTCATCTCAATTCCCAAACACTCTGGCTCCAACCAATGTTGTTAAGCTAGACTCATCGTCTAAGGATGAGGGAAGTGAAGAGGGAGAGAGTGAGGATGAAGAAATTGATGACCAGGCTAACCTTGTCGAATTTGACATCTTCAACATTTTGTTGGGGGCCTCGTACACGCACCCTCCCATTAGTGAGGTCACCCTTAAGGAAGAAAAGGAAGAATCCTTTCTTAACTCTAATAGCAAGGGAAGGTTCAA
>APFE030134666.1:161076-177428 GCA_000404065.3 Pinus taeda
CACATGGGAGGATGAGAATTTTATACAGAAGCATCCAGAACTACTCAAGCGTTGAGGACAACACTTTTTTGAAGGAGAGGGGCATGTTGGGTCCCTATAATACTAGTGATTAACCCATTACTATTGTAGTTGTACCCCCTATTAATATTGTTGTGCCCCTATTGTCCCCATATTGTTATTACTGGGCCCCATAGAATCCCTCTATTGTTACTTTTGTAACTTTATATTATTATTGTTAGGTCGGCTGGGTTATATTGTGACTCCTTAGACTCCTATATATAGAAGGAAGGTTTTACCATTTGAATCATCGAAGAATTGTTCATTTATGTAATGTAAAAGAGGTTGCCCCCTCGAAGAGGCTGAATTCTAAGGCATTGATCTATCTTTTCTTGAGCTGGTTTCATAACATGAGGTCACTTGTGTGCCCTCATAGCAATTGGGAGCACCACAGGTTTATTATGTGGAGAACAAGGGGCCAACCCCTTGTCCATTACTTTTGGAAGTCCAACTCATCATTTTGGCACTTATGGACTTCATTGGGCCTCTTAGATAGCCCAACGACATGCATCAGTAATCACTCGACTTCTTAGGAGGCTTATTATTTTATTTATGAGCTAGTTTGGTGGGCTTGTCATAAATAAATAGTTATTTGCACATTATTTTAGTTTATGGGCTAATGTAGGCTCAAATTAGGTAATTTGAACTTTCAATGAGGGTATAAATAGGAAAGACATGAATTCATTTGTACGATCACTTGAATTGGATCATTCTCTCTCTTGAAAATCTTGCATTTCTTTCTTGGAGGACAAATTGGAGCATGGATGAATTTTGATGTTTGGCTAGGATTTTCTTATCTTGGAGCTTCTTTATTGGCAAATGTATTGATGGTTGGATATATTCTCTTACATGAAAGTACGAATTTGATGCTATTTTATTTTACTCTCTCAAATACATTGATCATGGGATTTTTGTTATTTAGGGCTAATTGTTACATGCATTTACTGCTTCATTGTGGAATTATGTCGCTATATAGCATATCTGCATGTATAGGCCATGTTTGTTGAACAAATGGTCCTAGAGATCGAAGTTATCTTGATAATCCATATTCATCTGCAAGCGAAGTATAAAAGCTTTAAGGTCACTTTCTTTTTTTGCCCTAACATTGGACGAAGTTGCCCTTAGAGCCTCCTTGAGCTAGAAACGAGATCCTTCTTCATAATTCTTCCTGACTCCATATCCCCAAAGGGAATTAGGCACTGGTCCACTATAAGGTGATCACCTTAAACATTTTTCTTTACCTTTTCCCTCTTTTGTAGGTCTAGCCATGCTGGCCACTTAGGGCATCACTTTCTCGACAAAGTAGCCATATAAAAAGTTCGATCTTCTAGCCTCCACTGCATTGGTGTTTCCTCAAGGTCTCCTCCAAATTTGAAGAAATTCTAACTATGGGATTGTGAGATATCCCAAGCCCTAGCTCTGAGATCAAACTTTGCCCTGGTGTTCCCTAGGCTAGTACCTCATAGGATCAATTTGACACCTTTAAGTGGAAATTCTTGTTTGATCCTTCCCCTTCTTTAGGTTAAGATCATCATCAGTTGCTAAACTCTCTCCCCTTAACCTAATCTGGGTCCACTTGGTCTCGTGTGGTCCCATACCTTTCAAAAGTCAATTCTTCAAGAACCACTTACAAAACCAAGGTCAATAAGGATTTTTGGGATTGGGAAGCTCCTTTACAAGACATATTCCTTAAACCTATCCATCAAATCCTCACCTGCTTTTCCTAGAAAGTTTTGTACCTTGCTTAAAGAGAAAGAAGGCTCCATCCTTAACATCCTTCTAGGAAAAGGATCATTAAGGTCACTTCACATCCATTTGTCAATTCGTCCTTCACAAGTGACTTTCTATATACTGGACCTCCTCCCATCGATTAAAGTCTGTAAAGAGTAGGGAGTCTTAGCTGAGGTGATAGCGGGCTAAGTCTCCATTGTTGCCCTTGATTTAGCAGTTGTCCCTTTAGGAGTCCCCTTTAGGCCCTCTTCTAGTTTGAGCAGTAACAGGGCACTCCTAGGGAACAGTAATTTGTGGATGGATTACCATGAGAAAACAACCAAAATTGAAGATCCTCTATGAAAGACCTCAAGGAAGAGTCTTGTCGAAATAGAATCCAAAAATTCACTCTCCAAAAGATTTCGTTTGATGCGCTAGCTAGTTGTCCTAGGAAAGAGGGGTCGAAAATTTGAGGAGAAAAGATGGAGAAAAGAAGGATTGATCACCAAACAACTTAGGCCAGTGCCTTCTCACTTGGTTTATGGAGTCCTAGATGTGCTAGACAAGCCATTTTTGTCTTCGAGGAGGTCAAAAGTTGATGCCCTAGCTACCAACCTTCGACAATTACTTACTATTAGAAAATGGAGTTTCATGAAGAAAAATAACATTTCATCACTAGGAATATTCATTGCATGCTATATCATGAATAATATATGCAAGAGCCAACCAAATAGCTTTCAAAATTTTCTTCACTAAAATTAGGGCACAATAACATTTACTCTAGTTGCAGTAATTACATACATTAGACAATTTGCAAAGAAGAAATTCATCAACGAGAGAACTTACAAGATAACCATGCAATACATCCATCCATATTCAAGAAGTAGCTCCAATACAAGATCAAAAATCAACTCCAAATATCATAGTGCATCCAAGATACTCAAAAAGCTCCAAGAGAAAAAGTGTGAAATTGCCTAAGAGGGCTGAAAATCCCAAGTGATGATAATACTCTCTCACAAATGAGAGCAAGTTCTCTTTATATGAGACCTTAGAGGTTAAATTTCTATCCTAAAGCCCCTAACATAATAAAAAAGTGCAAAATAAAGGCCTTGCTCACAAGCTGACCAAGTAGCTATGAAAAGTTATGAATTAACCATCCAAGAGCTAGCTGAAATGGTGATGTCATGCTAATGTAGGGTCGTTGAATGGCCGCGTTGAGTGCTCTTTGTGCCAAGATGTGAGAGAGGGCTCTATAAATCTCAAACAAGCGGATGGTCGCTGCAATACACCATGTGAGGCCCCAAATTGGGTTTGGGGCACAAACACTGGTCTCATGGGTCTCCGGATGAACGAAAGTTTGTACACTGCTCCAAATGAGGCCTTTGATGATGGTGCCTACCTTCCCAAGTCTCAAAGGTGAGCTAAAACTCCTTTGAGCCTTGGATCAATTGCCATAATCATGCTAAGTCGGTCGGGGCACACCGGTCCAAGTGCATCATATCACGAATAATGTGGGGCAATGAACAAGCTGCTAAAGGCGCTGAAGGTACCCATGACATGAAATGATGCTCTAACACATGATGGAATTCCATGGCTCTCAACACTTCCTCTAAGAGTGTCAATATGATACTCTGGTGGCTTTGGGCCCTAATTAAGTTTCCCAACCCATGATGAAACCACCTGCCAATTACATATAAGATCCAATGCGTTTCCTCAATGTCAAGAACAATGATTCATTAGTGCATCTAAGTGAACCAAGCTTGTTAATCAAGGGCACATTGAGACTTCATAATGGGCTTCCCTTTCAAATTTGGGGCTTTAAGCTTGTAAGAGTGTTACTTCCTTCAGTAGGAGTGGCTAATAAACAACCCTATTAGGTGTCCCCAACCCCTAAGGGGAAAGACAAGTCCAAAGTACATCCTTCAATTGATAGGGGTCATATGAACATTGATGAGATGGATAAGGACACAGGGGTCTCAAAGCCAAATGCCATGGGTTCAAGGATGATAATGATGAGGGATGTCCACATATTTAGGTGTATAGATGTAGGACGGAGCAGTCATGGATACATGAGCTACCCCGGCCTTTGTTTTTCCACCCTTCTTCATTAGCATTTTCCCTTTTCTTGATTTTTCTTTGTATTACGGTTCAAGCCTCCAAGAGATGAGAGCATGTTATGTATGATATAAGCATTTGTTACCCCCTTAAGGAGGGCCAATTTATCGCCCACCACTGGTTAGGACATGCATGGGTTCCTTAATGACTTTGAGGGCACTCATGGGCCCTAGGAACCAAGGTGATGGCCATAAGGATAAGGGGTAGAGCTCATGTTGGGCTTTTTCCCACGTGTTGTTTTAATGTCCCAACCATATTTCGCATTTTATAATATTCTTTTCTTTTGTTTCTTCCTTGTGGCCATGATATGCTTTTAACGTTCTTTTAGTTGCATCAACCTCTGAGGCAACATTTCCAGGCCCGAACCAAACATGTGGGCAACAAGAGGGGGTATACCAGTGCCTTGTGGTCCCAGTGGTCATGTGGACCTAGAGAAGGGAGAGGATGAAATAGGGCTTGTCATGTGCTTAGGGGAGTGAAAATGTGAAACAGGAAAACGGGAACTTGCTACCAAAATTGTGGTTTCCCAAGTAGTGCCCTTCCTGAAGCTATAAGCCAATAGGGGAGATCCCGTGGGACAAGGATTGAGGATTAAGCCCCCCATTTAAGGTGATATAACATAACTACAGTCAAAACCCCTCCTTCCAAGTTACCCAATAATCCATGCCCAATACGCCCAAAGACAAACAAGCATAAGCACTTGATTGCACAATGAAAAATATACCTTTAGGATTGGATTGCACACCTTCAAACAGATGCTCTTGATAGATGGACGAGGGTGCATATGACTCGCTCAGGGAGCGGTGATTAAGTGGCACATTACATCTGCTACACTAGTGGCTAGGGGTTGGCTACCGACTAAAGACAAATCTAGAAGAAAAAATTTCCTATGGAGTCACCAACTTTTGTTGGGTAACAGGGACTATTTTGTTCCAACTCAATTCATGTGGCTTATTAGAAGCCAAGGGCATGTTGTATGTACTATGACTTAGGATGAATTTAGTTTCATTTATGGAGGAGAAGTGTTTTGTCATTATGTTTCAAAAAAGGAAAGTACTCATTTGTACAAAGGGATATAGCCCTTACACATCAGATTTCATTATGGTTAGATATGGAAAGATATACAGGTTACAAGGTAAGTCAATTCAGGCCTTGGTGCATAGCAATGACAACCTCTCTGACATAAGGAATATAAGGATGGGATCCCCGCACTACAAGGCATTATCGATTATGAAGGAGATTGTCACTAGTCTTCCAGAATTCAGCATCAAGCAGTAGGGAATGTTTAGAGGGTGTGCACTTGGAAAGAGAGCCAAGACTACTTTCCAAAGCAATGAGAATAGGTCCAATGGGATCTTGGATCTGATTAGTTTAGATGTGTGTGGACTGATGTCAGTAGCATCAGTACCAGGAGCTTTGTACGATGTGACATTCATTGATGACTTCTCTAGGAAAACCTAGATTTACTTTATGAAGACCAAGGATAATATTCTTCATCAATTTCAGGAGTTTGGGAGTTTAAGGCTCTTGTGGAAAATGAGGCAGAAAGAAAGATCAAGATCCTGAGGTCCAACAATGGGGGTGAGTACACTTCTAATGACTTCAACGATTTTTTCAAGGAAGCAGGGATCAAGAGGGAGTTGACAATCTCCTACAACCCACAGCAGAGTGGGATTACAGAGAGAAAGAATAGATCCATCATCGAAGCTTCCAAGGCTATGATTCATGACTAGGATTTTCCTATGCTTTTTTGGGAAAAGGCATGCAATACGGTAGTGTATGTTCAAACCAGGAGTCCTCGCAAAAATCTTGGGGGGAAAGACTCCATAGCAAGCATTCATTGGGGTGACGCTAAAGATAGGGAACTTTCGCATCCTTGGTTGTCCAGTGTACATCCATGTGCCTGCGAAGAAGAGGACAAAGATGGGGCCCTTAGGCCAGAAGGTCATATTTGTGGGGTATAGCAAGACTTCAAAATCATACATGATCTTCATTCTAGCATAGAGGAAGACAACTGTGAGTCGAGATGTGAAGTTTGACGAGAACTTAGCATCTAGGAAGTTGCATGAGCACCTACTAATAATAGAAGAAGAGGAGCAAGAGGCTCTGAAGGTCGAATATCGTTTAGAGGTTTCCAGTTCATGGAGTCAACCTTCAAGGGGGGGGAGGAGTTTGTAGCTCTTTTCAGTTCTGTTATGAGACCTTGATGGTTCCCACAAAGAGAGCATGTTAAGACTCTTAGGAGCACATTCAGGTACAACAAGCCTCCAAGGAATTCTCCTAACTATATGGCATTTATGACTAGCATCATTGATTCTGAGCCTTCCAATTTTGAGGAAGCAGCAAACTAGTAGGTATGGCGAGATGCTATGGGGAGGAATACAACTCCATCATGAAGAATGGTGTATGGGATGCAGTGCCAAGACCGAAGGGGAAGTTAGTAGTGAGTTCTAGGTGGCTCTTCAAAATCAAGCATGTTGCAAATGGTAGCATCAAGAAGTTCAAAGTAAGGTTTATGGCAAGATTGTTCTCCCAGAAAGAGGTAGTAGACTATGAAGAGACAGTTTCTCTAGTCATTAGATATACTTCCATTCGAGTTGTCATATCCACTGCCTCAGTCATGGAGTGGACGATAACATCAGATGGATGTGACGACAATGTTCCTCAACGAGGTTATTAAGGAGGAGGTGTAAATAGAAAAAGCTCAAGTCTTTGAGGTACATGGGAGAGAGTCTCATGTGTGCAAGCTTACGAAAGACTTATAGAGACTCAAGTAGGCACTGAGGGCATGGAATTCTAGGATTGATGGATACTTGCAAAATATGGGCTTCATCAAGAATGAAGTAGATACTAACGTGTACTTCATACTTTTAGGAACTTATCCACTTATCTTGGTCTTGTACGTGGATGACTTGTTTCTCACTAGTGCGAAAAAGCTCATAACAAGGTGCAAAGTGGATTTAGCTACAAAGTTCCAAATGAAGGACATTGGCTTGATACATTACTTCTTGGAGTTAGAGGTATGGCAGAAGTTAGGAGAAATCTTCCTTGGTCGAGGGAAATATGCCGTAGAGATTCGGGATGGAGGAATGTAGGCCTATGGCTACACCTATCATCACCAATCTGAAGAAGACTATGACTTCAAATTCACAGTTGGTAGATCCCATGTTGTATAAATTGTTGATAAGGTCCTTAAGTTATATGATTCAAACTAGGCTAAATGTATGTTTTGTTAAGAAAACCTTAAGCTAGTTCATAGCAAAGTCAAGGCAGGTGCATTGGGTGGCAGTGAAGCATGTGCTCAAGTACTCGAGAGGTACAGTAGAGTATGGTCTAAGGTATCTTGGTGGTGATAGAGTGAAGCTACAAGGATATATAGACTTATATTGTGCAAGTAGTGCAACAAACAGGGAAAGCACCTCAAGGTGTTGCTTCAGCTTCGTATCAGTGATGAGATCTTAGTTCAGCAAGAAGTAGACTTCAATAGCACTCAGTCCAACTGAGGCAAAGCATATGGCAGCAAGTAAGGCAAGTCGTTAAGCCATCTAGCTTTGCAAGTTACTTGCAGGGTTGTTTGATTACGAGTTGGAGCCTCTGGTGATATACTGTGATAATCAGAGTTGTATCAAGCTCTTTAAGAGTCCAATGTTCCATGATAGGTCTAAGCATATTGAGATCAATTATCACTTCATCACAGACAGGATCCGGAAGGGAATAGTTAAGATTTAATATATCTCCACAGATGAGCAAGTTGTGGACATTCTGACCACACCCTTGGTTGAAGGGATGTTTGTATTTTACAGACAAACTTGGAGTGGTGTAGAATAATTCCTGACTAAAAGGGAGTGTCGATGTTTGTTGCTCGGACAAGTACTTCCACATAGGTCTCTGTTAAGATATGTGGAAGTTGTCCAAAGTATTTACCTTAATAATTCAGTTTAATTAAAGGAAACTATTAAAGTGAAATGTTTTTAATAAAACATGAGCTTGGTATCTAAGGAAATGTAAATTTTTACATTAGTGAATTAGATGAATATAGGCTTAATCTCAATTGTCAATCTCATTGAGAGATTAGGGTTATGGAGACTTGGTCAACAATGGTTAATTGATTTAGTCAATAACTCAAGATTATAAAGGCAAGGCTAGGTGAATGAAAAAGACACAAGCATTCAATAAGAGATTGAGGCAAAATGGACAATGACTTAAACCTAAAGACGACAAAAGCAGTGAATAGCAGCAATAGAGATTAGCCAAGTGGAGGTTGGATGCATCAAAGGGAGAGAGTGTCATCATACTAGCCAAGTCAATTTGTAGAAGGTGCAACAGGTCATACGAGGGCCACACAACAGGTTGACAATTTGTAGAAGGTGCAGCAGGTCGTACGAGGGCCACACAATAGGTTGAGGGCACAAAGTGGATGTCCAGGGTGGCTATATAGCATCCAAGGCAAGTCGTATAGGTCGTACAACTTGCAAAGCAACCAACAGTGGGTCGAGGGTTGATTCAAGGGTTTTGGAAGGGGTTGTACAGGTGCCCAGATAATTTCAAAAATTTTGTTGTAGCTTGTATTGCATTTTGAGTGAGCCATTTTCCCAATAAGGTAGCGCTTGTAAGCTTTAATATTATTTGAATGAGAATCTAATTTGAAAGGCATAGATATTTATGTCAGCATGTATGGTAATTGGTTTCACTTGCTTTTGCTATAATTTTATTTTACTAGTTGAAAATCCCATTGTATGCATTTTATTCAATAAGCTAAATTTAAAATTTATTTTTGGCAAGGAAATTACTAGGAAGTAATTTGCTAATTTATTGGCGTTCAAAAAATTTAACAGCAGCATGAGCATGTTCTTTGAGGATGAAGACATGTGACACTTTCACTAATGTCACCTCATTATTCTAGTATTTTATGAGGGTTTTTTGGTATTGAGAGGCCCTCTTATGTGTTATTTTAAATTTTTTAATGTTTTTCTAGTATTTACTAGGAGAAATAAGTGGATCTAGAAAACACAAATACTATTTATTATAGATGAGGTGAGTTGAAACCTATATAAGTATTTTCTCGCTCCATTCTGAGGGATGGGAAGATTAATAAGGAAAATCTTTGGAGCCTAGTTGAAGATCAATTTGGAGCAATTAAATCAACATGCAAGTTTATGTGTGGTTATCATTTTCTCTCTCTTTTGTCTCATGGATAATTAGGCTTTATGTAGAGTTGCCATGCAATTTGATGCCAGAAATAATCTCTAGATGTGCAATTGTTCTCATATGAGAAGGAATTAACATGAGATTGTAATCCTCCCAATTTCTTGTTGTGACCTTAATCACAGGGATGCTAAGTGTAATTCTAGATCAAGTATGGAGCGGATTTTTGGCTTATTTGTTTTTATGGGATTGTAGTTGAAAGTGTTTGTGGTTGATCACCCTTTAAAGGGTATTCAATCTTTGTCCTCTTGGCTCATGATTCCATGTTACACCTTCTTGATTATTTCATAGTTGCATGTTGTTATCTTGTATTCAAGGTTGTGGTTGTGATGGTGTACCATGAGTAGGGCCCTCATTCACTCTCATTATCCTTATTTCCATGTTGATTGGTCATGGTGCATTTGTAATTTCTTGATTGTTCATTTGCCACATATTTTGACCCTACTTTCTTGTTATCTTGACTCCATTTCCCTTGTGGACCGATGCTAGTCTCAATCCTCCATTCACTTTATTTCCTATAAACAAAAATACATTTTACTAAAGCTTCTCTTTGTATCACCTCGAACATAATTCCATTAAGTTTTAGAAATATTACCCTAGGGACACCCCTCTTTTACCAAACAAGAGTCAGTCTTAAGTGAGGAGAGGGTTCATGAGCTGACGTTGGCATCCGTTCTGAGTTTCCCATTGGCTAGAAGCAATATTGGACTTTGGATTTCAAGTGCTAGTTTAATCGGTAACACCACCCTTGAGGAAGGGCTTCTAAACCAATAGCGGCCTTGGTATTGATTTATTAAGTGCAATCGAGACTAGCACAATATTTCTAAAAATTTGATAATTACTTTTGATGTTGATCTTCTTTAAATTATTCTAATATATCATTCAACAATTATACTTCAGAAATTCAATCATAAAAGAAAAATAGAATAGTAGAGTTCACAATGTACAAAGAGAAGACAATATTTACCCTGGGAAACCCACCAAGAGGGAAACCCAACAACCTTTTCCATAGAGATATACTTACGTTTAACAAGAGACATACCTCAACCTATGGACAAACTTGGTCAACTCCTCCAAGTCAAGTCTTCCAAACCTGATCCAGCATTTCGCTCTGCTTGATCTGACCTAGAGTTTCAGCCCTCCTACAACTGCCAAAATCCTAGAATTTCAACCCCCAATGACTGCACAGAAATTTCGGCCCTTGCAATAGACATTGCCCAGAAATATGCGAAGTGTAGAGAGAGAGAATCTATCCTCACGTGTGAGCTTGAGAGAAAAAGAAAGATATTGAATTTGTCCTTATTTCCATCCTTCTTGTCCTTTTTGATCTTCGCTGCGATGCCCAGAAATTGTCTTCTTGAGAGAGTGTGAATTGGTGGTGAGAGAATGAGGTCGAGTTGCCTTTATATAGTGATCTACTGGGTTGAATTGTTGTATCCTTTTCCCTGGACTGACTTTACTTGGAGGGAGGCCAGCTTGACAAACTTGGATGCCAAAAATTTCAAATTTTCTTCTTTCAAAAGTCCAAATGGCACTTGACTCAAAATATAATTTTCTTTTGACTTTACATTTAAATATGCTTTACAATAATCAATATAAATACATCAAGTGGCCAAATATACATTATGAAGACAAACCATAGTTACAAAATTCAACACTTGGAACCATCCAACAATCATTTGCATGCTTTAGGTGATGTGACTGAAGCAATTGGAGCCCAAATAAACCTGAAAATTCCTCCCCAAAGTGTACTAATAGGTAGTTCCTTAAAACCAAAATTACTTATCAATCCAAAATACATGGAAGTATGCAATATTATAAATAACTTTACTGTAGTAGGATATGTCCTTGAGCACATTATACCTAAGGCAATGATCTAGTCACTGGCAATTGAATATATGGAGATTCCATTCCATGCACTTAAAATGGGCTATCCCTCGATTTAGTTTACTATTGCACATGTCAATTAAGTCATCAACAAAGGCTTGTGGATGTTCAAAAAGTAATCCTCCAATGTTTTATGTTTCTTTGATGGTTTCTATACTAATACAATTGGAATTTTAAAACTTTGTGCTAGTTGAATTTCAACCATTCATATGCCCTTACTAGGTTGCTTAGACAAGTCGTAGAACTCCTTGACAAGTTTCTCTCTTAAGCCACATAAGGATTTTAGTCTGTGGCCAAATAGAAATATATCCAAATATGTCAACCTATTACAAGACTGCATTAAGGCCATATAAATTTGGGTTAAAGAAAAAGAGATGTAGCATAAGGTTGAATTATATCAAATGCCCACTAACTGTTATGGGTTATTAGCCCTTTATCAAGAAGAATACGCTAGACAAACGTGAAGAAAACTTACCACAAATACAATGTGAAGACATTCATGCGATCAAGGATAACAATAAAAAGATGAACAATAGACCTACTAGCTCAAACAAGAAATGCATAGCAATCAAGCAAACATGCTCATATCCAACCAAAAAAAAGCACTAACACCTAGTGTGTCCAAGGAAACTGACAAAAATGCATCAATCCTCCCTTGACATCCCCAAGTTAACCCCAATGATGTGAAGAGTTTAAGAATGAAGGGCATCATGCTATAGTGACTCTAAAAGTTTTCTTTTGAAAGCAAAACCACAATTACTAGAACAGTATGGCATGGTACCATTTCTCCAATACAGAGTCAGGAAATGGAAAGGTAATGGAAATGTTGTTTGTTGTCCATTTCTTTGTCTGTGGCAATCATTATGATAGGGTTATATACCAATAGATAAAGCCAACATTCCATGCCATATGGAAGGGATTGTAATTTGACCTCTTATTATGAGGATAAGTAAGGTGTGAGCCTCACATGCAAGAAAAGGTAACCGGTGATCAGGCACTAGAAGCAACTTCACAACCTACAGTGTAAGAGGAGGATCATGAGGTAAAACACAAACAAAGAAGAAGAATGCATGCCATGGTTGGAACTTGGAACATAAGACCCTCCTAGGTCTTAAACCCATTCAGTATAGACCCTCCAAGTAACCCGCTAAGAAAGGAGGCAAATTGAATAGTGTTGTTAATTTTCTCCTCATTTGACAACCAGCCAATCAGCGGCCCCATGACGGTCAACACAGAACAATATGCAAGAGTTTTCCACCCATTTCTCCAATCAAATCTCTCTCCTATCTGGCATTTCATCATGAAGGAAGGTGGGTCATCTCTCGGCAAGTACTCTAACCATTCTTGCAATCGTGTGCTTTCAATTAATGTTATGGGCATATTGATATGGATCACAGGGAAAAATGGATGATTCATTGATCTCGATTGTATTCTTGTTCCCACACTTCACTTGGGAGGTTAGTCTTTGAACTAGTCTAGTGGGACCTCCTTTGAGACCTTAGGGTTTAGGAAGGGCACTATTGAGGAGGCTCTGATTGATATAGTGTGTCAAAGATAATCCATACTTACCACTTTCCATGCCTCCCAATTATCCATGTCCATTCTTTGGGTTCGTAGTCATGGGTCATTGGGATTGGCATCTTTTATCCACATGCTTGAGTCAAGGCTCGGAACTTGGCCCCATAGGTTGATGCAGTTGAAAGAAAGTTCAAAGCATATAAAGCCACAATGAAAGAAAATGTAAAATGCAGAAGATGATTAGGACAATATTTAGTGCATCGGCAAAAGCCTAGCATGCGCTCTATGGTCTACCCCCCTCATTAGCCATCACCAGGTTCCTCAAGCATTTAATGCAAAAGAACTCTTAAATGTCCCAACCCGGATGAGTGAGAAATTGCTACATCTTAAGGGGGTATTGGAAGAATATAAAAGCAAGCTTTGGCTCCTAGGCTATGCACCAAACAAAAACAAATCATTAAAGTAAAAGGTGCACCATATGGGTGGAGAAAGTACGCCGAGAAAAGGGGTAAATCGTGCCACCATGAATGCTCCCTCCTTACATCAATACACTCAGGATGTTGGACCCTATTAGCTGGTCTCATGGCTATGGCACCTACCTTAAAGTCTCTCCCACTTCATAACTATTAATTTTAGATATGTTCTATGTTGAGAGCAAATTTACTTCAATTTTCCATATTAGCTCGATATCAATTCCAAATTAGCAAGCACATTTAGCATGATAGTAAAATGTAGATAGAATATAAAAATAAATCGCAGAAAACAAGCCAAGACAAGAGGACACAAGATGTGGCACCAGCCAAGGACAAACCCCAGTGTGGGGAAACCCTTGATCAATTCTTCTTATGTTCTTCAATAGTTTAGTAGATAGAGAGATAGTACATATACATCAGAAGTCAACATTTTGACTTGACAAAGTAAGAGCAGAGATCTTCTCTATGAAGATAACACATGAGGCAACTGGTCTGAACTCCAGTGAAGACATATTGCTTCAATTGATCCTACAAGGTGACTCCATCACCATGCTACAACCATCACTGTGTTGCACCTCATCATCATGCTGCACCTGACACTGTGTTGCACCCAATCACTGAGCTGCTCTCATCACTATGCTTCTCCCATCACTGAGCAGTACCTCATCATCATGTTGTACCCATCATCAACAAGTTGTTGCAATGCTAGGCATCTGTGCCCATCATCAACATGTTGTACCATTGTGTTGCACCATACTGCACTATGTTGCACCCATCCTCACTATCACATATGCTGCATACTGCAATACATCATGCTACTGTAATACTCTTGTTGCAAATGCATACCAGCCTTAGCTGCTTGCTATGGCTTTCAGCCTAGCAAAGAAATTAGGCTATAATTAGCTGCTTAGCACTCTAATCTAATGAAAGTTGCTCCCAACTGAACCTCATACAATCTTGGAACAGCAATATAGATGTGACAACTGATGAGGGCATCTTCACGTCTGAGATTGGGGCCTCTTTAGGCCTCCTTACTGCGGCTTCCAGAACTTCCTTTTGACATTGTCCCTGTCATGTCAAATTAGGCATCATATAGTTGTGGTATGACTGTGGCTAGGGCACTCTTGGATACACTTCCTTTTGACTATGCCTAGAGATATTTAATATGTCCTCTTTCCAGTGTACATTAATTAATCTCTTGCTGCTTAGAACCCTCAATAATTGCGGAATATATCTCCTAGGAGTACTGCGGTTAGGTCAGCATAAAGCCCTTCTTTTTGTTGCGAAACACGACCGGCATTTAAAATGCATTCGGACTGAGACAAGGGCATACACAGAACTGTTGCTAGGTCTCTTTTAGACCAGCGTGTACACCTCTCCTTAAATGCGTTAGGGTTGTCCTCCTTCATGATTGTGTTAAGCCTTAAGGTCATCACTATAGGGAACAACGTTAGGCCTTTATTGATCCACAACCATGATTCTTCTAAGACAAAGTTTAGGCAGCATCTTAGGATCTATGACAGCATTGAGGGCAGCATACTTAGGCTTCTTATTGCTGTGTAGAAAGGTCCCATTTAGGACATCATAGAACCTTGTGTAGACTCCATCATAAGAGTTGTCCTCCATGTTAGGCTTCTATCATATTAGAGCAGTGTAGAGCCTTCTCTCCCTTGACTACATCTAGATCTAGGGCATGTCTTCTCCATGACAGCGTAGAGCTAGGGCATCTTCTTCTAAGGGCTGCGTAGATCCTTCTTTCCCATGGCAGCATCTAGGGTAGCTCCTCTTAGGGCAGCGTATTCTCTTAGGATCTCTCCTCCCACCAAAACCCAAAGACAAGTGGAAAGGAAGAGATGACAAGAAGAGTGTGTGTCCAAATCAGTGTTGCACGAAGCGCCCCCCCCCCACGGATCGAAGCTCCGAAGCGCGTCCCGTACGGAAGCGCCTAGGAAGCTTCGTCCGAAGCGGCGCTTCCTGAAATTTTGCCGCTTCCTGGAATTTTTGAAGCGCCGGCCAGAAGCGGCGATTCCAAGCCACCGAAGCGCGCTTCGGGTGGCGCTTCGGGCCTCCGAAGCGGGCCGCTTTGGGGAGGGAAGCGGACGCTTCACGCACGATTCCGTACGCTTCCGCCCAAACAGCCCACGCCAAGGTAAAAAAGTCACATTTTTTTTAATTTTTTTCTTAAGTTATGTTAACTAAGCATTAAGGGGGTGGGTTAGGGTGAGGTTAAGGTGAGAATGAAAAGCATAAAGCCCCCATTCATTCATCATTTTCTCACTTTGAGTTTATGAGAGTTGGAGAAGAGAAGAGAGGAGAGGAGAAGAGAAAAGAGGAGAGGAGAGGAGAAGAGAGGAGAGCTTGGAGGAGTGAAGAAGGAGGAGCTAGGAGAAGGAGAAGGAGCTTGGAGCAAGAGCTTGGAGGACTTCATCTACAAGAGCTAAAGAGGTAAGTTCAAACCCCAAACTCCCTTATTTTTTTGACAATTTTTTTGTATTTTTCTCCTCCCTCTCCTACTCTTTCCCATTGTTTCTACTTGCTCCTTTATTTACAGGTTGTCCACCACCTATATCCATATTCCAAGATGGTGTTCTTTTGGCTTCTATGTATCATTCCACTCTTGGTTTTAATGATGGCAAAGGTGAATATGAATAGAAGGGAAGAAATAGAAGAGGATAGTGGTGATGGTCCCAATATGAGTGACCCAATGTATGATGAGGAGGAAGGGTTTGAAGAGGAAGGGGATGAACTTGAAGGAGACAATGAAACACAAGATGGAAAAGCTACATCAACACCCTTGTGGAACTATGTGACCAAACTTGATGGGGGAAAGGGTGGTGGATCTTACAAATTTGTGTGCCCTCATGATTGTCATGGAGGAAAACCATATTGTGGTTCCTATACCCGTTTGAGGAGGCATCTTTGTGGGGTTATGGACAGTGATGAAAAAAAGGGTCCTGTGGGGGTACAAATTTGCCCAAACATTTCAACTGAACAAAGAAGAAAATACATCCAAATAGAGATGGTTGCACAACAAAAAAACAAGAAACAAAAAACTCATTCTGAATCAAGTGCAACCTCTAAATTTGGTAGTTGCTCATCTCCTCATGGTACTTCTGCAAGCTCTGGAGGTAGAAGAAAATAGGGGATTTCCTTAATGTTGCTGGGAGGGATGATGTGGATGGAAAGATAGTCCGTTTTCTTTGTGCTTGCGGTGTACCATTCAATGTGCTTCGCTCTCCCTATTGGCATGAAATGGTAAAGGCCATCAATGAAGCCCCAAAAGGATAAAAGGCCCCCAACTATGAGAAAGCTAGAACAATGTTATTAGAAAGAGAAAAAGCTAAGGTTCAAAGAGCTTTGACACATTTTACAAATGAGTGGGTAGAT